>WSTG01000332.1:0-20872 GCA_019616325.1 Ceratobasidium sp. 394 | reverse complement strand
TTCTACCAGCTCGTTTATCGTATGCCAGACATCGTCGGTTACATTTCCGAGATTGGTTAAGATGCATACCCATGGCATCACGTCTATGAATAAGTCATCATGTTGGCAAATAAAAACTATGCTAAATCACTCGCAAGGTTCTGGCTCCACGGATGGGTTGGATATCGCTCACACCACGCCTATCTCCTTCCTCCTTATTGTAACAACATCAAAGCCAAGTACCCCGATGTCCACTTTGGGGTGGCGTAGGCGTCATTTGGGTTCGTCTTATTCCTTCTCATATCACCTTCGCGCACTAACGGCCTGCATCAGCGTCTGGCCCGCAGGCGACCTCCAAGCGATATTCAGTGGACACTTCCTTTGTGTGGCTTTTGATCTTGTCCGGAGATGCAAGCTTCGACTAGTTCTGTAACGGTAGCTCCCCGTTTTTTTATTACTTCCCCTATCCTCGTTCTGACCACTAGTACTTTACCGCTTGTACGAAATATGATCGTGACTTTTGTGCGTTTTAACTTGCGCGGGATGAACCAAAGTGCAATATCTAGGTAAAGTTGACCCGGGTACTTGCACCTAGTAACGTTGCTTCCACAAGGTCATTCCAAGCTCGTCGTCCGTCTTTTTACTGACGTACCCACTACCAATAATTGTTCTATTATATGTATTATGCTGCGCTATTCCGTGCCTATATGCGCTGGTACGCGGCACGACGACAAACGACAGGCACGTCCGCGTCTGCCCATCTCACGCAGGTAGACGCGGACAAGCACATACCACCGGGTATGAATCGACCATGTCCACGCGGGCCCGTCTACGTCACACCGACCGGCGCAGACCGGACTATTCTGCGGCTGGACGCCTCTCAATCAATACAACTATGGATAGAGTCCTCCGGCACCGGTCCGGAACCTCGGACAACTAGGTTAAGAGATGCGGGCCTACAATGACCTATGGAAGTTGAAAAATGTAAGCCACGTTAAATCGCTCACAAATAACAAATACCAGCAATAGCCACGGTATGCGGACCGAGTTGGGTCGACACGCCATAGCAGTCATGCCACACTGCAAAGGCTCTGGCGTGAGATCAGGTCGTGCACGCGTAAATTCAGGCCGACATATCGGCGCAGATTCAGCCACGATTTGCAGTAAAGTCGAATTGTCTACGTCGCGCGATCAGAGTCGGCGTTGATGACTTGATGTGTCAGCGGCACGCCCACGTGACCGTGACAAGCCTTGCCCCGCGTAGCAACGACTTCATAAACAAGTTACCCCTATCTTCCCTACAGGGTTAACATTCAATAACCGTCCAAATCTTGACTCCACACAAGACACGATATCCGGGGTTGGAGCGACTAATAAAGCCAAGCTGAGCACTGCTCGGTTCCGGTAAAGGTAATATATCCAAAATTCTGCTCAGACAAACATCGTAGAAAAAGAAGTATTAATCCAAAAGACCGAGATGCAAGGTATATACGCAATCCAATCAAACCCTTGTCAAACATTCCCACAACGTTTAGTATCCATCGTCATTGGGGTCTTCGCACTCGGGCAAGTGCGAGTCGTCGTCATCCTCGTCATCCTCGGTGGGTGGTGCAGGTGACGGGCTCTTGACCTTGGGCTGCTTGGCGGCGGGATAAGGCACAGGCGCAGGTGGTCCAGCGGGAGCGCCTCCAGCAGAACCGACATGACGGCCGTCGACTTCGTTGGGGGAAACAAACTCGTTGGCTACACAAAGGACTTCACCTGGGAAAACAGGAAAAAAGAGTGAGTTTCGGGACCGACAGGATACGGGGTAAAGACGAACCGATGTAAATGTTGCCGCAATATTCGTCGATCTGTGGGTTGTTATGGTAGAGAACGGTATCGTTGATTGCGGCGCCCATCATGACCCTGTCGCAAGTATCTCCGGCAACTACAGTGGCGTTAGTTATGGTCAAAGAGCAAGAATGGTGCGACATACCAACTGTGTGGGTGACATTGCAGTCTTCGCCCTTGGTGCCGAGGCAAAGGATCTGGCCGACTTCAAGGTTAGTGCAAGCATCGTCGATCTTGTCTGCATTGACGGTCGAGAGTTGGTAGCTGTTTGAGTTGTTAGCCTTCGCATTCGAGAGTCTGAAACTGGGTACGCACGTAGAGACGTTGTGAGCCTGGCTAATGGTGTCACACCAGTCCCCCGCCTGGACAGTGTATGTACGAGTACACTCGGCCGCAAACGCAACTACCAGCTCTGTCAGCCCAACCCATTCCCGCTGTCGACGACGCCCACTCACCCGTAGCCAACGCAGAGACAGCAAGCACCTTGACGAACATCGCAAACGAACGGCGGGGTAGTAACGAACGACGAGGAAAATCAGGGGGAAAAAGAGTCGTGTTGCAGAAGAACGCAACGGGCGCAGGTCCCAAATATAAAGCCTTCCCCCGCCAAGCCGAGCCGGGATTTCTGCCGAAATTCAGGGGCTTCTTATGCCTCAATTTGGCGTTTATGAGATCATTATGTCGGATCAGGCTGAATTATGTCATCTTCCGTACTTGGCGCTGCCGAAATCCCGGACGCCACCAGGCACCCCCGCTTGGGCCCGGGATTCTGGTTCGTTGTTGTTCTCATGTGTTTGACGCAGCCAAGAAGTTCTATTCGTACAGATACAGATGTACATAAATTAGGTAAGGACCTTACGGACAAAAAGTTAACGTGTCTAGGACGGGCCGGGTTAGCGTGTCCGATACATCGCCCGAATTGGTTACTCACAGTCGGCTTGGTTTGAACCAGCGCAAGTCCACAAGGCGGTACCACTTCCTTCGTCGAACGCGTACGCATATGCATTAGGACAGTTGCCCTCTATAGGATCACATCTCAATAAGAGGTGATGCTGCGTTCGGAACGGACTTACTGAAAAAATCATAATACGCGACGTTGCTCGAAGGACAAGTCTCAGGGGTTGCAAACGCGCCACTGCTTCAAATTGAGCATATTTTACGTCACAAGCTTTTTCCGTTCGTACCTGCAGCAATTTGTCGAATTGGCTTGGTTCCCGTCCAAGTTGGCCTGGCATGAGGTCTTGCACGCGACTACTAGTCCACTAGGGTCAGTGGCGCCTTTGAGCTGGTCAGGACCTGAGCCGTCAAGTCAATCTTTTGTTCTTTGAATTTGACTCCTCGTAGCGACTTACATCTACCCGCAAGATCGACGGGACACTCGGCTACAGGACATCCCTTGTTGTTACTGATCCTCATGGGAAGGTCCGCCCCATCCACAAGCGACACTACGAAATCCAAGTTAAATTCGTCGCAGCGCCCTAATCGAACCATACCCACCGTCGTAGAAATCCGGCCTGTCACCCGTCGGGGACAACGTCCATTCCGCCAAAGTCGACGGCGGAACTCCTGGTTGCGTACAATTCAAACCGCCCTCGCAACCTAATACCAAATCTCAATAAACATGATTCTGGGCAAGCATCTGCAGCTCACCTCCAGTTAAACAACTCGTAGGCCCTTGTACAGTCGAAAAATCGCATCCGCGTCGTCCCCAGATCCGACCAGCTGCCCAATTATCTACCACTCGGCCTGAGTTTCCGTCACATTTGTGATATGAACAGAAGAGACACACCAGGGACATAAAACGTCCTCGAACTAAACGACGGTGCCTCCCATCCACCCTCGACAAGCGGAACCGCACTCCCCTTAGACAAGTCGGTAAACACCCCAGGCCAAACAGTAAACGGACAAGCATTATACACCGTAAACACGCGGGCGCACACATCCACGATCGAAATGAAAGCAAAAAGCAAGACGTTTCGAGGCATGCGAGTCGAGTCGAGGGAAAAAAGTAAGTGACGAGTGGCTCCACCATAGTCTTGCATATAAGCACACGCCAAGGCCTCGTGGCCTTGGTCTTATGTTTGAGTGACGAGAGGCGTGCCGTACGCGATTGCGTGCATAGGCTGCTTGTGTCCTCGAGGCTGCTTGAATAGGTATGGTATGCTCATGCCAGGCTAGGTGGTGGCTGAAAAATGTAATGGAGGCGTGAGGCGATGACGTCATCACGCATACACCCAGCGGGACCCGTGTAGAGTGGCAATATTAGAGTAAATACTCCCTAAAGCGAATTGGACGAGCTTATCACCGCCAGTCCCATACTAAAAAGACAAATTTATGAGTATTATCTCTAATATGGGAATCATAGCGTGTGACTTGGCCGCTCGAGCCTTCGCTCCTGTCCGATATTTCTGTGCTTTGCTTCCTATTTCGTCTATGTGTGAATGGATTTGCTCGATACATGCCCAAATTCTAGTATGCGTGCTACGTTTTGCCCGGCTACTTTCGTATTTTCCCCGGCAGATTCAACATGGGGACCCAATGCAGTACGCAACAAAGCCGCTCAATCGGAACACAACCTCGGAAAGATCGACTCGTAGCTTGAGAGCTCGCCCATGAGTGATGGAATAATACATATCAATCAACAGCATCGCATGCACGATGGAAGATACATGTTGTTTGGTTTAACGTGATTCGGAAACGGCGGAGATCCAAATGAAACAAAAGCAGGCGCTACTTTTGAACACTTTTGCTGCAAGTTTCAGAAATTGCTTGATTTGACCGTGCGTTCGCATCCCCTCGGTCAACCTCGCAACTCGTTTTGGAGTTCCTCTGAAGTGTATTTAACTCACATTAGCTACTCGGAACGGTACAGTCTCCCACCACTCCAATAATTCCCAAGATGCCCAAGGCAATCTCTCAGTCCAAGCTTAACGCTGTGCTCCACGGGCTAGACTCTGGTCATTCTTACTCGAGGATCACTTCTGATACGAATGTATCGCAGGGCACTATTTCCAATATCCGCCTTTTACACCGTCCAGACCTCAAAATGTCTGTCGGTGGTCGCCCTCGCAAGCTTTCCCCAACAGCAGTCCGCTACGCGCTCCGGCTTGTAACCCGCCGGGGCAGGGGCGTATCTACCTCCCGGGCTGTCCGGCAGTTCTGCAGACTCACCAGAGAGTCGATTCATCCCCGAACTGTCCATCGGGCGCTCCGAGCTGCGGATTTGAAAGCTACAAAGAAGGCCAAATGTCATACAAAGGCTCAGGACAAGCATGCCAAGCTAAAATAAAGCGGCAGCAGCTTGGCACTTCTTCTGGGATTCTGAAGTTGTGGAAACGGGTTTGAAGTCGACTGGGCGGTACTAGGCCGAAATATCGTGAGTTGAAAGCTAATGGGTGGAAGGGAAAGCGAATGATGCGCTGATATGGCATGATATCAGTGGGGTTTTAATATCGCAACAGACCTTTTCAATGTGCTTCCAGCTTTGTTTAGTTTGCATCTCTGCTGTTTATGATTCAAACCGGACCAATAACACCGGTTGTATGTGCTTGTTTTATCTCATCCATTGGTACCTTTTGTATAGTTACACTGGGCTGGCTCCTAACCTTCCTTTCCGATTTAGCCGAGCGCATATGGACCCATTGGTAGCTTATTGTGACATGCCCCTGCTGGGCCGCAGGTCAGAGTTCGGCGAAGGGTAGTGGGTGGCTTTCAAGCCACCTCCGGTTTGTCGCCTGCATTTTGTTGTGACTTGTTGTATCTTGCCGCACCTATTCTCTTGCGCATCACTGCACGTAAAGGCCAGTGGTTCCAGTCGAAATCTCCGTTTGGAGCATATGGATTTAGCGCACGGAATGCTTCAATCACTCATTAATATTGTTGGGTATTTTCAATCTCAAGCTGGAGCATCTCACTCAGAGAACTCTGAGTTATTGACGGGTGCGAAGCTGTGCGAGCGCAAACGGCGTATTTAGACGAACAGCATACAATGTAAATAATTGGGTTGGTTACGTAGGCTGGCAGCCGTGCGGAATCGCTGGTTATAGTAACCCTTTTCAAGGATACCAGGTACACTCCGGTGAAGTCGCCCGGAACAGCTCAACGCCCAGCCAGTTCAAGGGAAAGAACTGGCCTCATGCAAGCGAAATGGCACCAGGACCCTCGCGTTCCCAATCCAACCTCCCACGTAACCAGAGTGCAACATATGTCAGCGCAAGCAGAACCGGCACCTAAAACAGAAACCATATATTAGAGAAGGGATAGAGTTTGTGCAGGGTAGCCCTTGCCTCTACCAGCGGTCCAATCCTTGGCAAGAGATGTGCCGTTAATATCGCAGGTGATAACGTTGTAACATTAAAACTCACGTAGCAGCCAGCGCTTCGGGCGAATCCGTGCCGAAACTAGCGATTGCGACCGCAATGGCGAGTTCAAAATTGTTCGAGCCGGCAGTCTGTGTGTTGGGTATTGTTGTCATGCTTCGTCATAAAAAGAGCGAGGTGTAAAGCCTACGAAAGCTTGAACAACCGCCTTTTCATATCCCCCGAGGTTAGGTCCTACACGTCTCCGGTTGAGGAAATATAACCCAAAGAATGTGCCAGACCAAACTATTACGAAATACTATGAGGGGCAAGCATTTGACCAAGAATGAGACATTGATATCGGAGCAAAGTATCAGGGTGCTTACCAGGACCAATGGGACAAAGATGCGGAAGACAGAGCCTATATTTTGGACAATACGATGTCCCTGAAAAAGGTGGAAAATTATTAATAATACGAGGGGTCAAACAATGGGTTACCTGGAATGCAAACAATACAACAATGGTATATCTGGGTTAAGAGTCAGATGTAGTGCCCAGCGTCAATTACAGTGAGGCTTACAGTAGACCCAGCAACGCAAATGGCCCAAACAGTTTCAGGAACTTGTCAAAACTTGAACGTGAGAGTAATCGTTTCATTGTGAAACGAGTGACCACACCCGCCGCGAGTGGAATGCCCAAGAACTTGGGGGCATTGAATATCAGGTACACATCTGCTCTTATTGAATGCACTTACTACACCGACACTGGCAGCAGTGTGGGAATAATCTAGGTGCAACGATGTAATGCTTCCGCCGCCGAGAATATCGACAAACAGAAGTGCATAGGGGGAAAAAAGGATCACCTAGGCCAGATGTCAGTGCACAGAGACGAAGCAAATCATGGAATACATACCTGTAGGATTGAGTTAACGCAGACCAAAATAGCACAGTACTCAAGATCGCCGCAAGCAAGGCCATTCCATATCAATACCATGGCTTGTTTTCGGGTCATTCTCCGCCTTTTCGTAATAAGATCAACCCATACCTATGCATCTCGCAATGCCAACTAAAATAACACCTTTTCTTTCGCGCTCCAGACCAGCCTCTGGCAGTGTCGCCCAAGCAAGCCCGAGCATGACCAGAGGAGCGACGATCCAGTTAAGTACCAAAGATATGCCGATATGGAGCCAGATGTCGCGTCGAGTAAAAATAGTGGGGAGTCGCTCGTATTGGACCTTAGTTAGCACAGGCCACATCATGATAAGTAAACCTATCAAAATAGCTACAAGTAAAGTAGCAAATTAGCCGAGACTTTGGGCAAATCGAACGGAGGCTCACGGATTGATGTGCCCTGCCAAGAGGCACCCGTGAACGCGCGTTGAACGCCGTCTTCCTGTTAGCTAGAAACAATAAGCTAAAGCTACTGCGTATCTTTCTGGTACCAGACCTTATACACCCCAATAAGGACACCGGAGATCATGGCCAACAGGATAAACGCCGCCAGGTAACGGTCGAGAAAAGACAACGACTTGAATAAACCTAAATTACCGCAGGCTAGAGATCAGTATTTAAGGCTCTATGTGGCAGGTGGTAAGCTCACCGGTAGCACTCATTGTAATTTGCGGTGGCTCGGCTCGTTTATCCCCCTCGCTGGTAGTGTCCATGTCACGAAGTCCGGAGCAAAAATCACAATTCGTACAGCTCGGGCGGAATAGTGGTGGGTCCATATCTTCCATCTCTTGCCCGTCAGCACGCTCTTTTGTCAGAGCAGGTAGACGAGTTGTGTTCATGGTGGACAAGACGACAAGCCGCGATTGAATTGTGGTGCCGCCTAGCGCTTATGCTGGTTGAACTTTTGAAGCGAGCCAATCACGTGGCGGCCGGTCACGTGTTCGCTTGGGGCAAGTTACCAAGCGTTGTTTCTATCCTACTACTATCAGAGCTAATTAATTAGCGAAATATTGCTCGTAGGTGGGTGCTAGCTACAACATTCATCTTAAACTGCATATGCACATTCTGTTGTGGGATTACCGCTGTGAATGCTATCGCCTCGTGCTTACCATGTGGCTTGATACCGTGCTTTCTTTGTCCCATTCTCGGTGCACGATATCAATCTACCTTGGGGAGACTACACGTGGCCATAGGTGCCCGTCAAACGCCTTGCTGTTGAACTCAACTTCGACCACCAACTCAACCAGTTTTTCATTCGTAGTTTCCTCAACCTACATAGATTGAACCATTGAACGACACTAAGCAAGACATGAAACGTTTCAAACGACTTTTTCGCCGGTCACCCCGTAGTACCACACCCGATAACCCATCCATCCAATTGGCGGCTGAGGGTTTGGGGGAACCTGGAGCCGCTCTGCGACCTGTACCCGGTGTTCCGCACCCTCCTCTCCCCCCTGGAGCAACCTTGTCGGTGCCAGCAGTCTCTGGAATCGTTCAAAATCCAAGTGTGGCGTCTGTCGTAACGCCGCGGAGAGCCACGGAAACCAACGTTGAATACACAGCCTGGACGGGACTCAAGATGTTGATGACCTTCCTCGACAAGAGTGCTGATGTATTCGGGCCGCTCAAGTCTGCTTTCACCGGGATCGACATGTGCATCGAGGTGTTTGAGGTAAGTAGACTGAATCGTTGGGCCCTGCTGGTGGTGGTTGGACTGACCGCGTGGCGAATAACCAGCGGGAGGCTAGGGGGCGCGAGGACTACCGTAAGCTGAAGGCCGAACTGGATCAATTATTCGAGGATTTGTCTTGGTATTTTCGCGCGCCTACACCTCCCGCGATGACCGCTGCTTTCACGGCCGTAGCCAAGTAAGCAAGACTGATGAGACAGTGAACAACGCTAAACTGTGCATGAAGGGACATTGGCGATGAACTCCAGCGAATCACGAAGAAACACGAACGAGGTGGGGTAGAACGATACGCACAGGCGATGAAAGATGATAACGAGGTGTTGGAATGTTACCGTCGGATCCAGGGGTTACTTACTCGGCTCATGGTGGGTGCTATGTTCTATAGCGACCTACTAGCAGTTATGAGTACTTACGGTCGCATAGCTCAATACGAACATGAACATAATGAAGACCGTCGATGACCAAGCCATAGTATGCAGTGGTTGACTTCTCGATCCGGATTCTTTGGCCTGATTGAGCCTTTTTTGGCAGGATAATCGACTTAACCGGCTTCCTAATTCGCCAGCGGCGACATATCGCTCATCAAAGTCAGAAAATCTTCGGCGATCCGCTTGCACGCCGAACACACGTGTTGATGTCATGAGTCAGCTGCATGACTGGGTATTCGACGGCGAAAGTCGTAGGGTATACTGGTTGAACGGTATGGCTGGCACGGGCAAGACCACGATCGCATACACTCTGTGCTCCCAGCTCGAGCGGTCCCGGCGATTGGCTGCGAGCTTTTTTTGTACTCGTCAACTACCAGCCTGTCGCGACGTGGACAGGATCGTGCCAAGCATCGCATATCAACTTTCGCTCTTCTCTCAACCATTCCGGCGGGCTTTATCCAATGTGTTGGAGAGGGACCCAGAGGCATGCAACCAGTCGCTCGCTGGTCAGTTTGAGGAGTTGATTGCGACTCCGCTCCGAGAGGTCAGCGATGACTTTCCGGCCGACAGAGTGGCGGTAATCGACGCTCTGGACGAGTGTGAGGACAAGGACGGCGTCGATCGGTTACTGGACGTGATGCTGTCTAACACACGTGGCCTGCCTATCAAGCTGTTTGTGACGAGCCGCCCTGACGCCAAGATACTTGACCGAATGCAGAGCCGACAAAGCGAGGGCGTGCGTACCGAATTGCGACTACACGAGTTGGAACGATCGACAGTCGAGGAGGACATAAGGACATACTTGACGTTCGAACTGCGGCATATCAATCTATCTCAAGCGCATCTTAACCTCCTGGTTCGGCGATCTGGTGTCCTCTTTATCTACGCCGCTACCGTCGTGCGTTACATTGGCAGTGATACCTTATCTAGTTCGAGTCGACTCGAGGAAATCCTGGATGCGACAGCTATATCGGCAAGCACTACTCGGGAGCTAGATGCGGTATACACGACGATACTCAGCGCAGCGTTTCAAGAGGCGACTATCGAAAATTCTGACCTAGCTAAAATGGAACTACTGCTGCGTATGGTTGTCGGCGCGCAAGAACCACTATCAATGAAGGTGATCGCCAGCTTGTTAGGTCTGGACAGCGAGGTATCCGTGCGTGCGGCGCTACGACCATTTTTTTCGGTATTGCAGATATCTGCGGACACTGGGATTGTGACGACACTCCACGAATCGTTCCCGAACTACATTCACGACCGGGCCCGCTCAGAGAGATTCTACTGCGACGCGCGCCAGCACAATGCTCGAATGGCACGTCTTTGTTTTGAACAAATCGAGGTGCCAAACCCGCCATTCAACATCTGCGGGCTCGAGTCCTCGCATTTATTCGATGAGGACGTTCCTGATTTAGGGGAAAGGATTGAACACAAAATCTCGGGCGCGCTATATTATTCATGTCGATACTGGGGGTCACATCTAAGCCTCGCAGCGCCGGCGCAGGACCTACTGGATCGTCTGGAGCAATTCTTATCCCTGAGGCTGCTACTCTGGCTGGAGATTCTGAACCTCAAGAAATGTATGTCGGAGGGTGGGAGAGCGTTGTACAAGGCACAAGCGTGGACTCGGGTAGGCAGAAGTTTTATGCACAAGAGAGGACGCCGCTGACGTGAAAGCAGCGGACCGCATGTTCCAAAGAGCTGCAAGCTCTGATGTGGGATGCACGCCACTTCCTCACTTTCGTATCTGCAGGTCTTTCAGTGCGGAGCACCCCTCACATATACCTGTCGGGTTTGCCATTTTGGCCAAAGGATCGACCAGTTTCAAAACACTATTCACCACGGTTCCCATGTCTGACGAGTGTGGCGGGCACGGGGATAGACACGCGGAAGTCTGTTGGACCAGTCAAACTCGATGCCCAGAGCGAAGTACATTCCGTGGTTTATTCTCCCGATGGCTCCCATATTGCTGCCGGCTGTGCTGATGGCTTGATACGTGTCTGGGACGCACATACCGGCCAACAGCGAGCGAATCCACTCGAAGGTCATACAGGCCGCGTTTACTCTATCGCATACTCACCGGACAGCGCCCGTATTGTTTCCGGCTCAGAAGATGAAAGCATACGTATCTGGGATGCGCACACGGGGCAACAGATATTCCAACCACTTGAGAATCACTCCGAAACAGTTCTTTCCGTGGCCTACTCATCTAACGGGGCACGTATTGTCTCTGGGTCGGAGGATCGCACTATACGTATTTGGGACGCACACACAGGCCAGCAGATAGGGCAACCGCTCAAAGACCGTGATGGATATGTCATTTCGGTTGTGTTCTCACCCGATGGCTCGCACGTTCTCTCTGGATCGTGCTATTTACGTATTTGGGATGTGCATACAGGCCAGCAGGCCGGAGGACCGCGCAAGTCGAGCAAACGGCCCATTTACTCAGCTGTATACTCGCCCGACGGCACACACATCTTTGCTACCTGTTACAAGACTATACGTATTTTAGATGCATACTCGGGACAACAGCCGATGCGGGAACTTAGTGGGCATGAGGGTGACGTGACGTCGGTCACGTGCTCACCTGACAGCGCATACATCGCCTCTGGCTCGGAAGATCATACTATACGCATCTGGGATGTCCATACCGGTCAGCCAATAGGGGAGCCGATCAAAGGGCACACTGGCCCTGTGCACTCTGTTTCATACTCACCTGACGGTGGATACATTGTCTCCGGCTCCGCCGATAAAACTATTTGCATATGGGACGCCCGGGATGTACATCACGATCAGCAGCCACAGCAGCCGCTCGAGGGTCACACCGGAGAGGTATATTCGGTAGACTACTCACCTAACTGCGCACACATCGTCTCTTGCTCATGGGATGGCAGTATACGCATCTGGGACGCATATACCGGCGAGCAGCTTGGCCAGGTGCTTGAGGGGGACATTTCTCCTGGCGCCGTCGTGTATTCACCCGATGGTGCACACATTGCTTCGTGTCTTGAAAGTGGGATATTCATCTGGGATGCGCACACCCTTCAGCAATTGGCAGGCTCCCCTAGCCAAAGAGATATATCCAAGATCGCATATTCACTGGATGGCGCGCGCTTGATCTACAGCTCAGATCGGGAACTATACATATGGGATACACACACCAATAAGCATATAGGGCAGCCTCTCGAAATGGATTATGTGATCTCCTCGATTGCATGCTCGCTGGACGGAGCGTACATTGTGGCTGGTTCGGGACGTGGCACCATTCAAATATGGGATGCGCACACCAGTCAGCCGATAGGGGAACCACTAAAGGGTCACCTCAGTTGGGTTCCTTCGGTTGCATGCTCACCGGACAGCGCATATATTATATCTGGCTCGGACGATCGGACTATACGCATATGGGACGCACACAGTGGCCGGCAGGTACGAGAGCCACTCAAGGGCCACACCGATACAGTAAGGTCAGTGGCATACTCACCCGACGGCGCACGCATTGCCTCCGGCTCCATGGACATGACCATACGTATTTGGGACCCACACACCGGCCAGCAAATAAGACAACTACCCTATGGTCATACTGCTGCCGTCACTTCGGTCATATATTCACGAGACGGCACATGCATCGTCTCTGGGTCCTGGGACCATACGATACACGTGTGGGATGTTTCCACGTGTCGGATAGGATCTCCTGCAATCATTTCCGTCGATGACAAGGCTCAACCTCTCGCTCGCTCCCACCCCCGCGCGTCATCCCGCTCTAGTCTTAACGATATTGCCCCTCAAATCGAGAACTCGGTTCGTCGCGCCAATGATCTCTCTGGCTCTTGGGTTGTGGACAAGGATGGATGGGTGGTGTTGGAAGGCCGAAAACTCCTTATCTGGGTCCCGACTGATATTCGGAATAAGTTAATTAGCCCCGAGAGACCCGTCTTGATATCTCCACGTGGTTCGGTACGGCTCAAGTTTAGCGACGAGATACTCGGAGGACGATGGTCGCAATGTTACCAACTAGAAACTTCTACTTAGTATATTGTAAATCCTCGAGCTTTTGTCGACGTTGCATGCTTGGATTGAAACCAAAGCATTATACTATGGGATGGGATCTTTTTGTATCAGAACACCCTAATAAACCGTATATACGCCATTCCAGGCTAAGTGTTCTCATGTATCGTCTTGACTCGGGTATTGTGCATCAGTTTAACCACATTGTAACGCAATCAGATGTAGAGGAAATGATGGAGGAACTTGCAATAGGGGCGTTTCTTTCGAGTATTTGTTCAAGTCTATGTTTCAATCGTCACTCGATGGTCACCTAGTAGCCAACCCCGACTAGTCTTGTGCAGTAGCTGACACTAAAGACTGGTCCGGTTCTTAACTTGCAGCCCACGTTCTCGCACAGTCGCTCAACTGAGCCCGGACCTTAACTTGCGGTCCATGTTTGCGTCAGCCGCTGGAGATGGCTGGTTAGTAAAAACTCTAAGCATCCAGGTCAAGTGGGAGCCATCTATTGAGAGGAGGGTAGAGGTAATGAGGGCACCAAAAGCAGACGCAGGAGAGAACCAAGACGAGGTTATGAGCGGTCATCGAAGTGGTGGGTGGGCAAATAGTAGTAAATGAGGAAATCAGACGGTGGGTGATGGTTGAGAGGAGGGAAAG
The DNA here is from genome assembly GCA_019616325.1 of Ceratobasidium sp. 394. Taxonomy (NCBI): domain Eukaryota; kingdom Fungi; phylum Basidiomycota; class Agaricomycetes; order Cantharellales; family Ceratobasidiaceae; genus Ceratobasidium; species Ceratobasidium sp. 394. The sequence goes on along the minus strand of WSTG01000332.1, from coordinate 7,035 downwards.
GTGCACCAAGGAGAGTTTTTATGCCCTCAAGGGCTGACCAGTGCACTCGTTGTTCTGAACGCCAAGGACCCTTATCGACTTTCGCCGCTGGACACGGGTCCAAGCACATGCAGTTCCTGCCCCTATCGCTGCCGGGACTGAACGAGGCACTGACAAACGCACGTCTTAGCGCTCGGCAAATGAACTATTCGTAGGGAAGACATTTTGGGCGGTGAGGATGCTCTGGGAGCGACAACTTGGATGTTGAGGTGCAAGGGGATGTTTACTTGCGTTTACGGGCGCTTGTTTGACGTTTAGCAGACGGCAAGACACATTTCAGGCGCATATAGCTTGCTTCTCGCCGAGATATTTTTGGAGTAGTACGTCGTGAAACAGAAAGGCAGGAGAACAACCTGGCACCTCCTATTAGCGAGAAGTTGAATCCAGCTTTCGGGTTGAGGCCAGCCCAGTGTTGTGTCACCAGTAAGGGTGATGAATGTATTGTTCCTGTATCAGTGCAGGGTTTTGGTGGCAAACTGCAAATTCTGAGACAAGAGGACTGCTTCCAACATGTATATAACTGCACCCATACATATTTATTCTAATCGTGCATGATCGTGCATGTTCACCACATCAACATGAAAATAGCCCGGCATCGTACCCACCTGGGCGGAAATTTAACAACACTCCCGACCATTAGGGCTCATTAGGCTCACATATAAGCAAGGACAACAGTCGTCTGACAACTCAGACCTACTCTAGCCGAAGTACGTCAAGCTTCGCGTTCAACAGCCTGACCGCCTTTTGATCCACCGAGTTAGATCCGATGGAGCACGGCTCGCACCGAGCGTTCGGCCAGATATGATAAATATACCCACAAACAAAGTTCAGTCGCCATGTCCTCCCTGAAACATTGTGCTCGCTCACCTTGCTACCTCGTCAACTTGGCGTTCCATTGGAAACCTTGGCCGGAAGTTCGCCTGAATTGTGATCGCCTGACGGTACAGCCTGGGTTGGCCTTCCCAGCTCTCTACCTCTATTTTGTCCATTTCAGCAGAATTCAGCGTCTCTAAACACAACAACCGAAGGTTTAGCAGTCCGGCCGCAAAAGCCCGCAGCCACTGAAACCCCAGCCCCGTCACAAGCTCTAGTTCCTCAAGATTTGGCAACACACCGACAAACTATTTCCACCCAATTTTGTCAGTTGTTCAAACTCTAGGCAGGCTCAGGCGGCGCAGAGGCATCTGCCTAAGTCGTTCGATCACTACCGTAAGTTCCAGCGAGGACAGATTGCTTATTTCCAAATCCGGCAGATGTGGGCTGCCACCAAGGAGCGCAAACACATCCTCCGACCATGTTCGATTATCATGCGAGTACGGGCCCAGGCTTGAATAAATTTCATATGCGACTTTCAGGCTTGTCAGACCTTGAAACAGCGGGCCAAGTGCACAGAAGGTCGCAATTATTTGCAGTCCAAGACTGGCCAGCTCCAGGTTTTGGAGTGCGGGAAATGAACCCCCAGATATGGTGATTGGGTCCGAAGCAACGTAGTAGTAAGGGTCGTCCTCGTCCCCCAAGTCGCTTAGATCTGAATAATAGTCCGGCGTCTCGGCGATATTGGACAGGAAGCGCAACGATTCAAGCTGCGGGAGTGCGCCGAGTGCTTCCATCAGCCCTTGGTCCACTCGATGTCCACTCCACGCGAACGATCGAAGGTGCCTCATCTTGGCTAGCTCGGCGTAGGGCAAAGAAAAATCGTCGCTTGACTCTTCTGGAAACATCTGTAAAGTCTCCATACGCGGACACCTATCCGACATCTCCCCAACGAGTCGTAGGCAAGTAGTTCGGTCCATCCAAGGCAAGAAATCGTCCGCTGCATAGGCCGCCGACTGGTCAACATATACACCGAACATCTCGAAGTTTATTAGACTTGGAGATAGAAAGTGAGATACCCAATCGACGCCTATTGGGACAAAGATCGTCCCGAGGTCACCGTGGTCGTCGTGCCTTCGACTGACAAGTGTGATGCGCTGGAGGCTCGGAAGCAAGCCTGACCCAAAGGTGGAGTTATCTCGAGTAGTAAATTCGATCGTATATTGCGGCGTTCCTCTTAGATGCTTGATATGAGGCGCGTAAACGTTGAACCGGCTCAGGTCCGAGTCTTCGCGCACCCGAAGGACCTGATCGACATTAGCCATAAACCAAACAAATATTACGACATGTGCACGTACATGCTCATACGCCGAGTTCACCTTGTCCCTAAAGATACTGGCTCCCGGAACCAGGATCAGTAGCGGCTTGACATCTACAACCTCCCACTGTGCTGGTATAACACACTCAAACGCTAGACGAGAAAGGTGAGCGAGGCTAGCAAGGTCTTTATTATCCAGCAAGCAGAAGATCTGGTTGGCAAGTTCTGATATTCCAATCACTTTGAGTAGAAGGCCAGAGTTGATGTTCAGGGGTTGGGACATTTCTATCGCGTGTGAGAAAAGAAAGGATCCGAAGAGTCCTAGAAAGGCGTTCTAGCAAAGTAACTAGTCGTGAATTCTTCCTGCGCGTATCCACTGGTATAGGAATCTACCCCAGGCGAGGTACGGTACTGCAGCTGGGGAGTGAAGTAAGCTCGGAGCAGGCCAGGCATCACGACCAATAGGAGCCATGTAAACAAACTAAGCGCCCGTACAAACACGATCATGTGCCACCACAACAGGATAGCTTGTTGTGTTAAAAAGGTTTCTACTACGTCTGTCATACAAAATACATTAGTAAGAATGTAAGTCACTGCTTGGTGCCGTGCACTTATCCTATTATCAAGAAACCCTCCCACTATATGCCCGTCACCCTACGAATCATCCAGCCACCTTTCGCAGCCGACAAAGGCTACCCAAAGCACGTAGAATAACCGCACACAAGATCCACCAGCTAGATTTCCCCCAACCCACCTGCCCTGATTCACTCGTCTAGCAGCCCTGCGCCTTCTTTGTGCACCAGGTCGCTCTATTTGCAGCTCGCATCTTGCGTTTAGCCCTTGTGACCATTCAGATCACTCGGTCCGACTTATCTTACCAGCAATGTTGCATATATCTCGCCTATTTCTTGAGCCATAAAATCGCTCAATGTACTAATGCTTGAGACCGGATCGAACTTTGTCAACGCACGGCCCGCAGTCTCGAGCTCGAGCAGATTCAAAGTCTGATACGACGATGATATCCACTGGAAACGTAACTGCGCATTAGCACGTTGACAAAGTCGACTGAGCGAACACAGTACACGCGCGTGACTTTCATTCAGCTTGTTCCATTTGTTCAACCAGCCAACGGGCGAGTCACAGGCTTAAGCGTCTGAATTTACTAGAGCGGCGGGGATTCTGAGCTCACTGAGCCCAACGAGGGACAGGACCGAATGGAAATAGTAGCTATCACTGAGAGCGTGTGTATGCTTCAAGTGCTGGCGGTGCTCGGCTTGTTTCCTACTTCTCGAGTTTCAGCCCAGGAACCCTTTCAGTCTTTACAATATCCGAGCCAAAATTAACCCTCGGGTCTCGAACACAAGTTTGTCGTAAACCACCCCAGAGTCGTGTCACACCAACCCCCTTTGCTGCTCGCGTGCCCAACCCGCGTTTATTTTTGTTCAATTTTCGCAGCATCAATCTAACTCGACAAGGCATCCCCGTGCGCTAAAAGCTATACTTTCGGACTCTTGATACCAATTTATTCCTAGAAATTTCCGCGGCATTCTCACGGGCTAGACTGCCCTTGCATAGCAACCTGCCGCCCACCAGAGTCAAACTCAGTCAAATTCGGGCCGGCGATGGAACCAGAAGCCTGCGCGCCATTCTTTCAAAGATGGCCTGATGGTCCTAGTTAATCTGAGGCTAAATGCATCGCATCACCAACTTTCCAGGTATTTGGCCAACTCCAACTTTATAGGGAAAATTATATTCTAACTTTAAGCAAAGGCCCCCTGTGGCCCGTTGAGCACAACCAGTGTGCCACCGTAACATGTTCGGAATGCACTTTGAATGTAAAGCCTCAACCGCCGGGATCACGATTGCCCGGTCCGGATCGTCCTACGTCAGTGCTGAAATTACACCGTTTTTCATAAAAGCAACTGATGTGACCAGGGCTTGCGTGTCACTAGGCAACTGCATTCTTGCATCGTAGACGGACCATCCACGCACATATCAAAATACGACTAGGGTCGCAATGCGCCCAACGAATGAATGCTCAAAGGCCACGTCCCCCCGAACATACTCCACAGTAGGTCAGCAAGAACACGTAAAGACCAAAATTCCCAAACCGGTGATTCATATATCGTCGTGCGTCATAATCATCTACGAAATGTATTGAACAGAAGCTCGCCACCAGCCCTATCCAGGCTACAATCATATATTACGCCCGTTACACCTTGATGCAAGACTGATATCGATGTCTATCAACTACATCCCCGCATCGACCACGGCCGCAGCATCTAAACGTCGAGTCCGCAGTCGGCATGGAATTCAGTCGTCTGACCGCACATGTTGCAAGGCCGGCTTGGTGCTGAAGCCTTTTTGATGGTGGCTGCCAAGGTACCCGGATGGTTAGACCATGGTCTCGCCGGGCCACGCGGGTGAACAATGAGACGCAAAGCCAAAAATCAAGCAACGTGTGGGGGGGCGTCGTTGGTCCCCGTGTTTCCACCCCTGTCGATGACAATGCGCCGACTGGATCCTGATCAACGACACAAGCGTACTAGAGCGATGCACGATAAACTCAACAATACGTTGCATCAGACAACAGAGTTTCTCCCAAAGCCCAGCAGTTCACGTATAATTACATCATGAGGGTATCCAGGGACACAATGACGTTATTTAGGCGGGAGATATTTGGCACACACATCAAATGCGGGGTATTTCAAACCCTTAAGGGCGCATACAAGTCAACCCCACCCAGAGTCTTAGACGCCGGTTATAGAAGCGGTGGAGCAGGAAACCAAGCGTGACACCAAGCGTGATCCCTTTCGAACTCGCTTCTCCCTAGACCTCCACCAAATCCTTTTTGTCCAAACCTGCCTTGTACCCTCGGTAGCTTTCACACTCGGCCATAACACCTCAGAAACGAGTTGAACACATAGCCTCGGTGCTGTGAGATCCAGCCGTCTGACCTGGGTATCGTGACTCGTATAAGCTTGCGACCAATCGCCATCCGCCGGGCGACGTTTCCGTTTCCAATATCGCCAGCGAGTATTCTGTCGTTGGACATGGTCTAAAGAGACTAGAACGTTCCGAAGATCGACACATACATGAGGAGGGGGGGATGTACGTTGCCAGCGAGGCAGGCAAAACTAAGATCATGGATCACACCAGACGGTTACGTGGGTTTGGTAAATCTTCAAGATAAGAATCACGTATATATCCTGCACGCGGTAATGAATACAACAGGGGAAAAGACGTAATAAACAAATCAGGCATAATAACCTTTACTGGAACATCAGTCCGCATAGATAACGACACCCACGCCCCGGTCCCCTCAACACAAGGCCTCGACCCCACCAAGCAAGATATTAACGTTCGCGAGTTTCTACCCCGCACTCCAACGACAGCATCTCGTCTGAGGCACCCGACGCCGTTCAACCCACATCCTGATAAAATTACTCCACCATTTCCCCCTGTCTCTGATCCTTTCCTTGTCCTCCCCATCTAGTGCCGCTTTTTCGTGTAGAGAGAGTCCCCCTTCTTTCTCGCCCCCTCCATCAGCACCCCAAAATCACCATCCCAACGTCGGTAAACCAGGAAGTGGAGCCGACCGTGTCCAAAGTCCAAGCCTCAGAGGATCATGTCCAAGTCTGCATCCAGCGCGACCCCAGCTCGAGCCTGAACCTTGTCCCCAGACTCGGAACCCCCCTCCACTGGCTCACCATGCCCATCCGCGTCTTCCTCTTCCTCCGTAACCGTCGCGAGCGAGCTCGATCCCTTGCTCGCACCAGTCCCAGACCCAGGGACAGGCGACGCGTCACGCACAGTGATCAGTGGGGCGATAGGAGCGGTGCGCAGGGGTGTTTGTTCATCGTCTGCGTCACCGTCACTATCCTCGGCTCGAGCCGGCCGTGGGCGGATGACGCTATCATAGGGCGGCGGGGGCGAGGCTGGGGTCCCGGACCCGGGTTCTGCGGTGGACGGTTCTACATCCTCGGTATCGGTGTCTTCGATCGGGCCGTGGGTGACGCCGAGCTGGAGTTTGCGCGGCGCCCACATGGACGATTCGGTCGAGGTGCGCATGACGGGTGTGATAGCCATGGGCGAGGCCATGTCTACGTCTGGGACCAGCGGCGTCATGATGAGAGACATTGCAAACGACGGTCGGCGGACTGTAAGATCGGTGGTGTCTAGAAGTGGGAGTGGGAGGCCGGAAGTGGAAGCTGATCGGCCCGAGCGCTTGCGTCGGATTGCGGGCGACACGTTTGGAGGTGGAAGCGAGGACTGTTCGGAAGAGCTCTGCGCTGGTGGCGCCATCTAATGACCAAAATAGGATCCATCATCTTGACTTCGCGCTCTCACGCAAAGACTCACCTCGGGCAAACTCGCCCACCTCGGGCGCTCACCAAAAGAAGACGCACGGCGGCGGCTCCAACAAACGAGCGCGCTGTTCTGCCCGCTGATCAGCCAAATATTAATCCGCCAAAATTCCACACTCACATTCCGCTCATACGGCGTGGGACCTGCCCTGGACGACCCCGCACCATCCATCCCACTAACATCCCCGTCCTCACCTCCACCCTCGACATCCCGGCCTTCCCGCCGTTTCCGCGCAACCAACACTCCAGCCCGGACGTTACTCCGCCTACTCGCGCGCCCACGTCGTTCATCAACGTCCATCTCCATCTCGTCGCTGTCCCCACCGCCCTGCTGCTGCTGTTGTTGATGTGACCGCAACCGTCGCTTGAGCTGGACGACAAGCGCAGCCGTCTGCGGCTGCTGCCCCGATTTAGGCTTGGACTTGGAACCATTGCGCAACGAGCCCGAGCCAGTACGGTGCCGAAGCAGACCGCGCGCGGCGAGCGATCGAGGCCCTG
>WSTG01000331.1:0-20993 GCA_019616325.1 Ceratobasidium sp. 394 | reverse complement strand
CGGTATAAGAGAATATCACAGGTCACAATGAGAATACTTACTCTTGTCGCGGGCGGCAACGACGTATCCTCCTTGATGACAATCTTCTTGCTCTCCTCGAGTTTCTTCTCTTCGCGCAACCGATCCTGCTCTGCCTTTGCGGCCGCAGCATCCGCTTTCTTGGCCTTCTCCTTGAGCTGCTCTAGACCTTTCTTTGCACGCTTGAGTGCGGCACCACTGATAGGCGCATACTCGTCCGCTGGCGACTTGCGAATAAAGATAGCGACTTCGACACCATGTGGCCCACCCAAAGCAGTGATAGGAGTTGCATAGGGAGAAGTTTCCGCCCCGTCTCCCTTGTCGTCCGAGCCTGCAGCCTCGTCCACGTAGACTGCCCGCCAGCTCAGTGATTAGCTGTCAATGGTCGTGTGACATGCTCACCTTTGGGCTTGTCGCTGGATGTAATACCGAGCTTTTCCGCTTGCTCGGTGACTTTGTCGACTATAGATGCCATGGCTGGTTGCGGGGTTGTGGTTGTGGGTGAGAGTTGACTCGACACAACTGATCACTGATGATTTACACCGGAGATTAGTCCAGGGTCCAAGATAAGATTGGTTCAGGGCCCGGATAAGATTAAATGGATCGCCATCAAGGGCTTTCACGTGGTCTGTTGATCCGATGATTTAAGTTCTCCCCAAAGGCAAATCGTGCGACGACGGCTCGCTCGGCGATGGTTTTCCTTGCCATATAACTGTGCCTTTTTTCAGTGCTCTCCCACCTTTGGCCCCCGCTCGCCTCGCTCGCTCGCTTGCTGCTCGAGATGAGTGGCATCGTGGACTCGGTGCTCGCGACTGTCACAAGCTTAAGGGCTGCATTTCGGACCTTGGTACAGCTTTCTGGCGACTACAACACTCTGCTTGCTAGGATATCTCAGTCTCCTGGAGTTCCCTCTCTTCCGACTACTCGCTCACACTGGCAAGAAACTATTCCAGAATCCGCTCGTCTTTTACATGCCTCATCTGCTGCCCTGCCCGACCATGCTGACATTGTAGTCATCGGAAGCGGTATAACTGGCACTCTGGTCGCTCGAGCCTTGTTGGAACACCCAAATGCGGCGGATCTGAAAATTGTCATGGTCGAAGCACGAGATGTGTGCGCTGGTGCGACGAGTCGGAACGGCGGCCACATCAAGTGCGATCCTCATCTCATTTATCACAAGCACAAGGCTTTTCATGGGCGAGAGTTTGCTGAAAAGGCGACTCGATTTTCTATGGCGCACGTCGATGAACTTATTCGGATATCTGAGAAAGTTGGAGGCAATGAACGAACCGAGGCTCGGCGTGTTGAGACCGTGGACGCTTATTTCGACCGCGCTTTATTCGCAAGGGCATGTGATAAACTAAAGAAATTTGAGGAGGAGATGCCTGTGGAGAGTAAGGGGATCGAAATTCTTGGCGCTCATGAAGCTCAGGAGGTATGTATTGCCTTTCTCCGACAGCGTGTGCGCTAACGTAGTGTTAGAAATATGGGCTCTCTCCTGTTTGCGTTGGAGCCATTGTTAGCCACGCAGGAGCTATCAACCCGTACAAGCTTGTGATCGCTCTGTTGACCTCATTTGAGGAGAAGTATTCGGACCGGTGCGTGTCTCCTCGTAAACCCGCCAAACAATCCGTACCGAGCTGCATCGTTCCTAGATTCACCCTCGTCTCAAGCTGCCCGATCTCGGATATCATTGGGCCTTCGGCTGAACGCCCGCTCTACACACTGGTCACCGAAAAGGGCAATATAACAGCCTCGCATGTCATACACGCAACCAACGCCCACGTAGCCCACCTCGTCCCAGGTCTCCGATCCAAAGTGTTCCCTCTTCGCCAAGCCATGACAGCCCAAACCCATCGTTCATTCCCCACGACTGAAGGCGGACAGCGATCCTTCTCTTTCCTCTATGCCGAGGGATTCGACTATCTTACTCAACGTCCTGACGGTACCATTATGATGGGTGGAGGCTTTGCGCAAAGTCCCAAGCAGGGAATGGACGAAGTAGGGATTAACACGGACGACGCATACGACCCCACAGCGGCCGCTCACCTTTGTGGAGCCTTGAGCGTGCTATTCAAATCCCCAAAGAACGAGGACTCAAGCGTTACAAACAACGTCAAGTCCATCTGGGCCGGTTCGATTGGCATTTCGGCAGACTGGATGCCCTGGGTCGGACGACTCCCGGCTCGGATTACTGGACGTGGTGTCCCGCCTCCTCAGGAGGGTTCGAAAATCGCTCAACCGGGCGAATGGGTGTCAACTGGGTATAGTGGGGAAGGGATGGTCAATGCACCCTTGTGCGCCAAGGCGCTTGCGATGATGATACTCAAGCCAGACGAAGACAATGTGTCTTCGTGGTTTCCTGATGAGATGCGTGTTTCGGAGAGGCGTTGCAGGAAGGCGGATCCGAGTGGGTTGTTGTCTGACCTCTGGGATTGATAGCTTCTGCTTGTAAGCTTCACATTTGCGATGACTTTTGTAGTCGCTGAATCGTTACTAGCTATACACCATGGATTTGTAGTAAATTGGAAGAAGATACGCATACACCCTTGATTGTCGCCCAAAATAGTGGCTCATTGCTTGGCCATGAGGTGACGTAGCATCCAGAGCACTGCCTCGGTGCGGCTTTACGCCCGAAGAACGCGTGGAGTGCTGACGAGTACCTATAAATATCTTCACCGCGGCCTGGCAGTCTAAGACCACTTCCTGGTGAACCATAGCCCCTCAATCTCCGCAAATGTCGCTTGTGTCGGTTGGGCTTGCCTGCGTGGGCTCCTATGTGCTTTACAAGTTTATGCAGATGATCTTGATGGGACGCCGCCTCAAGGCGCATAACTATATGATTTGCTCCGACAAGTACCCTATCGCTTCATGTCTCCGCTATTTCAGCTGACAATTGCTTCACTATGACCATCCTAAAAATAGATCCATGTGGCGAGTCTTGCTCCCCAGTTGGTTGGACATCCCAGGAGTGGTTTACGGAAACATGCACCCCCTCAAAGTCAAGCATTCAGGTCAGCCTTGTCCTCGGCGTCATCCATATTTATGTTTTGAACTTGTCCGTTAAGAATTCGATCGAGCCGGGATGGAGGCACATGTCCAGGTGTCGCTCGAGCAACCGAATTGCCCTGTCACTTTTATCGCAGATCTCGAGGCTATCAAAGCAGGTACTAGACGTTTTAGGGTGGAACAAAATAATAAATAAATCTACAGGAAATCACTCGCCCGAAATCGGCTTTCATCAACGACGTTCAAAGCACCAAGATGTTTTTTGGAACGTTTGGGTCAAATATCCTAACCTCTGAAGGAGACATGTGGAAACGTCATCGACGGATCACCCAGAAGGCCTTCTCTGAGGTGAATATCATCCTCTTTGTCTTTCAGGTAAAATAACTCGCGGCGTTGCAGGACAATGCGAAACTCGTATGGTCAGAGACAGTACTCGTGATGGAGGAGTTGTTCAAGAAGTGGGATGTGGAACAAGGCCAGGAAGTCCGCATTGATCAAATCAACGCAACAACTGAGGCAGTAAGACGATATTTAACTGTTGTATATTTCAAAACCTTATGGACGGCCTTTTGTAGCTTACGCTTATGGTCATCTCGTCGGCGGGATTCGGTCAGCGGATGTCCTGGGATAAAGATCCGAACGTGACTTTGCCTCCTGGCTACTCCATTTCGTTTCAGCAAGCCGCGAGTATCGTAGCGAGAAATATTCTTAGTCGGTGAAATCGATCGTACAACCCAGGAGACTATATACTGACGTTAGGGTGCACTCAGATTGACGACCCCTACCTGGGCGGAAGGATGGTCGCAGAAAACCCGAACCATGGCAACTGGATACCGCGATTTTGGAGTAGGCTGACCTATACTCATCCTCTGGTGCTGTATGCTGAACATTGCGTCTAGAAATATCTGCAAGACATGGTAGCATCTTACCGACGCGAGGGCAAACTCAATCAAGATTTAACCGGAACTAAAACTCTTGAGCAAACCTCGACCGACAACCTATTCAAAATCATCATGGCAGCCAATGAAGAGGGGTCCACCGAGGAGAGCAAGGGATTTACAAGTGAAGAAGTCATTGGTAAGCGCCACAATCGTGAACCCTTATATGGGGTAGCGAACACTGACGATGCGCGACTAAGGGAATGCTTTCGTGTTCTTGATGGCTGGGCATGAGGTAAGGCTAAAAATAGGACAGGGAGAACTGTCGATCACGCTTTTGCTTTCCTAGACTACCGCCCATGGGCTCGCGTTCAGTCTCGGTTTCTTGGCCGCGTATCCAGAGGTTCAACAACAGGTATATACGCAAGTAAAGAAGACGCTTGGTTCACGCAAACGCTTGGTAACTATCTAATTGAATCGCACATGTTTCCTCTTATTGAACATATTCAACGGTTAGGAATACGCCGATATGAACGAGCTCAAGCTTGTGACAGGCACCTTCCTCGAGGCGCTTCGCATGTATCCAGTGGTCAGTAACAAAAGCAGTCGGGCCGGTGTACCCAGCAAACTAACCTTTTGATCCAGGCCCCCCGGTTGACCAAGCTTGCGGCAGAAGACTCGGTTTTGAGCGTTGCACGAAATGGTCCAGGTGTGGACGAGAACGCCCGAGAAACCATCTTTATTCCCGCAAATTCCCGAGTCGTCATAGCCATACTAGCCGTTCATTATGACTGTGAGTTACACTCTAAAACATACGGATCGCTGCCTAATTACGTGTTGCACTTCAGCACGGCACTGGCCTGAACCAGAAGGGTTTCGCCCCTCACGGTTCGCCGATGCTTACAACAAAGACGCTTTCTTGGCGTTTGGCGTCGGACGTAGAGCCTGCCTAGGCAGGAAGTAAGATTCACTACACCGTTCTTCCCCGGGGTATTCACCGACGCGCATATACGCAGGTTCGCTGAGACCGAAGGTACTGCTGTGCTAGCAGCAATCCTTGCACGATATGAAGTAACTATAGACCACTCTAAATTTCCATCTATTCCTGGCGAGAGCCCCCAGGTGAGTATTTAACTGGTGCACGGTGGATGCGCATGATACCCAAATGTTTCTATTTAGGCACGACGGGAGCGGCTGCTCCGGCCATATTACATGATGACCCTGGCTCCAGAGAACCTGCCTCTAGTATTCAAGCGACGCACCTAAGTGCAAGACGTGTCAATAGGGCGACAACTGAGAAACCAAGTGGCTTGGTGGGAATTGTTTCGCCCCATGTACTCTCGTGAATTATTGTAGTTTTCAAAAGTATTCGCCAAATTTGCTAAGGGATCAGTACGAAAATCAACCATTAGACGCTCCGATATTACTCAAATTGCAGTCATATGCTCGTTGATTTCGCAGAGGTGGTGTACTGATAATCATAGAGAAAGCGCGTCCGTAGCATCACGGGGAAGGTGGCAGGATTATGGCGATTCTAAGGTCTTACAATGCACCATCCATTTCTGTAATGCAGGTTGCCTATTCTAATACCTTGTAATACCTTATCAGCAACTAGAAATACCTTATAATTACGTTCCTCCTGACAGAATTGGACGGTGGATTGTAATATACCAAAATCCTGCAACGTTCCCCGTGGTGACTAACTTTAGGGGTCGCGCGCAATTGCTTGAAAGCAAGTTATATCTACGTTGCCTACAATCACAAACCGTTGAGCTACCCGCATATACGCAGGTTCATCGGCGCCAATAAGTCTCGCGATGTAAGACATCCTTAGACCACTAAACTTTTCCGCCTATCCCTAAGATGAGTCTTCAAGCGAGAATTGGCTGGTACTCGACCTCGCCCAGTGATAGTAGCCTGACGTCGGGAGAATAGTCAACGACGATCAACCGCTATGCGAACGCTAGATGCGTCCAAATCATTGCATCTCACACCATATTCCTGAAGGTCACGACTCCCTTAAGCCTTTATCCTGCCTTGCACATGCAGTACGTGTGAGCACTGATGCCCACGGAGGGCCATATCTATATCTCGGCTGGCGTGCAAGCACCAGAACTTGCTATCATTTTGAGTACTCACATGCGCTGACGCCCATGCGCAGGTTGGTCGTTGTTTTCGGGAATTTCAATTAATCGAGCGTAGGATTATACGGTGCAAGAGAGTGGCTAACACCTGGTGAGTAGAAATTAATGGTACATGGCGGATACCTCGAAAGCAAAGGCAACGGCCATGAGAGAAACCAGGGCACTACAAACACATACGCGCGGTATGTTTTGAAGCGTGCAAAATAAGGGCTCGATCCACCCCCGCGGCCAGCCATGCCATTTCATTTAATTCATTTCGAAGTTACAGCCCGGTTCGATCTGTAGCCCGGGATATATATGCGCCAACTTGTCCCCCAGCGCATCAAGGCCTTACAACGTCGGCACCATATAGTTCTCGGGCCGTGATGCAGCTAAACTGTGCAAGCCAGAAGAGTCGGGTTGACACATGAACAGCGAGCGCAAGCACTTCGAGCTGGGATCGATAAGTACAGGTAGACGTGGCCTTGGAGGATATATGGCCCGGGGCAGCATCAGAGTTGCCATAGGTCAGCGAGAATGTGTCGAATGTGGCGGAATAGTCGTGGAATCGTTGGCGAGACGCCAATCAGGTAGTAAAATTGAAGTAGTGCGGCACAAAAGTAACTTAGCATAGCGTGTGAGATCATGAGTAGTGGATCAAGGGCTATTGTGAGAGGGAACAGAGGACATAAAGCGGCGCCGTGATGCGCCATCGCGGCAATTCGTGCTCGGGAGTCTGTACCAGCAAATATTCGGTGAGATTAATTTGGCGTATAGTTCTGTCCAGGACGAGGGGACTTTAGCACCACAGGCTGGTGTACTACGTCACGGTGAGTTCCATATGGAATCGGTGTGCAGATCATTGCATGGCAGTGACTTGGCTGAGGACGTCTTGGGCAGGCAGCCAGAGGAAGGGAAGTCATCACATGGTGGCTATGCCCGTACAGAAACGAGCGCGCCACGCTGTAACAAGAGACGGCGCTCAACCAGACTCCAACTTACCCTTTACCACCAACTTGCCGCCAATGACAGATTCTGATTCAGATGAGACTATGGTGCGTGACAAATAACCTGGACGGTCTCAACGATTAGATAACACCGTTCATCATGTAGGGTGTAAGTGGTAGTCACTCTCGGATGCACCGCATTAACCTTTGTCCCACGGCATAATGCCTAAATAGAACGTGAGTATTGCCATGATCGTATCCTGTTTATATACAGTGGTTCATTTCTCGATTGCCACGAACTACACTGACGTGACTGTGCTGCACTTCGGACGTATAGTTTGTGAGTTACGCCACGATTGCCATGGACTGTATTGACGTATCCATAACTCATTCCGGTTGTATAGTATGTGAGTTATTCCCCGACTGCCATGGACTGTGTTGACGTACCCATACCCAATTTCGGTTGTATAGCGTGTGAGTTATTCCCCGACTGCCATGGACTGCACTGACGTATCCATACCCCATTTCGGTCGTATAGATTGTGAGTTATTCCCCGACTGCCATGGACTGTACTGACAGATCCATACTCCATTTTGGTCGTATAGCGTGTGAGTTATTCCCCAGCTGCCATGGACTGTACTGACATATCCATACCCCATTTCGGTCATATAGACTGTGAGTTATTCCCCGACTGCCATGGACTGTACTGACATATCCATACTCCATTTTGGTTGTATAGCCTGTGAGTTATTCCCCGACTGCCATGGGCTGTACTGACATATCCATACCCTATTTCGGTCATACAGGGTGTGAGTTATGCTCCAAATGCCATCGACTGTCCTGACATATCCATACCACATTCCGGTTGTATAGTATGTGAGTTATTCCCCGGCTGCCATGGACTGTACTGATATATCCATACTCCATTTTGGTTGTATAGCCTGTGAGTTATTCCCCGACTGCCATGAGCTGTACTGACATATCCATACCCCATTTCGGTTGTATAGCCTGTGAGTTATTCCCCGACTGCCATGGACTGTACTGACGTATCCATATTCCATTTCGGTTGTATAGGAAGTGAGTTATTCCCTGACTGCCATGGACTGTACTGACGTATCCATACCCCATTTCGGTTGTATAGTGGGTGAGTTATTCCCCGACTGCCATGGACTATACTGATGTACCCATACCCCATTTCGGTTGTATAGGGTGTGAGTTATTCACCGACTGCCATGGACTATACTGATGTACCCATACCCCATTTCGGTTGTATAGGGTGTGAGTTATTCACCGACTGCCATGGACTGTACTGACGTATACATACTCCATTTCGGTTGTATAGGGTGTAAGTTATTCCCCGACTGCCATGGACTGTACTGACGTACCCGTATCCCATTTCGGTTGTATAGGAAGTGAGTTATTCCCCGACTGCCATGGACTGTACTGATGTATCCATACCCCATTTCGGTCGTGTAGTGGGTGAGTTATTCCCCGACTACCATAACTACACTCATATGTTTCATACACACCCCATTTGTCTAGCATGTGAGTGGTACCTCATTTCGAGTGGACTAAGCTTATGAAATTCGGGTCTAATATTGCACATACAGCCGGTGAGAAACCCTTAAAAGAACCCCCGACTCTGATCCACCCCGTGCTCAGCATCCCTTTTGCAGCGCCGAATCATCACTATCAGTAGCAACACGGTAGTTGCCTTTTTCCACCAAGTTCTTCACCTGAAACCTGAATTGTTTTCCAGCCCCCAGACGAAATCATCGAGCATCTCACTGAACATGGGTGTGCAGACTTGACGCACGACATCGACCCCCCTTCGTCCAACAATCAGCCCATAGCGCATGGTGGATATGGCTCCGTGTTCAAGGAGAACCTACGTGATGGGCGAAAGGTCGCTATCAAGGCGTTACGGGTACCTCTCGACGCTGACGATGAAGTGGACAAGTTGCCAAAAGTGAGTCGGCTCACCCTATCCATGTGCGGAAACCTCATGCTGTCTCAGCGTGCAGCTCGAGAGCTTTATACCTGGTCGAAATGTCAACACCCTAACGTTCTTCCGCTCCTCGGACTGGCACAAGTTCAGGATCAAATTCGGATGGTATCGCTCTGGATGGAGAATGGGAGTTTGCCTTCCTACCTCGCCAAATACCCTAGCCTCGATCGTTGTGATATGGTTTGTAGCCTTTCCTCCCTCATGTGCCAGTAATCCTGGCTCACGCAATTATCTCAGGCTGTACGTGTATGCAATGGTCTCGAATACCTCCATAACACAGGAATCGTGAGTGTTTCTCTTGTTGCTGTGGTTCTAGGCCTTACTCTATGGTAGATACACGGAGATCTTAAAGGAGTACGCGCTCAATCATTCGTTGCTGGTGACACTCTAACTTTTGAGTTGCAGAACAATGTGCTTGTATCCAGTGAGGGCATTCCAATGATCACCGATTTCGGCAATGCGGTCCTACAGCAAGGCACGCTGCAGTTCACCGAGACTGTAAAGCAAAGCGGGTTTACCCCACGATGGACGGTAAAAAGTCGAAAGCTTGAAACTTGACGTTATTTGACATTGGATCCACCTAGGCCCCGGAGATACTGGACGAGAGGGAAGTGAAACAGAGTGAGGAAGCGGACGTGTATGCGCTCGGCATGGTAGGTTATTTTGCTTGTACGTACATCCGAAGGTTTGACGTGTTGATATTTAGACAATTCTGGTATCGTCTATCTCTCGTATATCAGATTTCATCCAATCATCTCACAATGCTTCGTAGGAAACAATCACCGGCAAAGTACCATACTCGCACATAAACAATAGTAAGGCCAACTCCCTCTTCTGGAGTGCTGCGCGCTGATTGACACCTGTCCCAACGACTCGCCACTGCAGTTGTTGCCCTGATCAAGGCAATTGCAATCAAGAACGAAACCCCCAAGCGACCAGAGGAGCACATGGCGTCAAACAGCGAGCACGGGGATGCTCTCTGGTCGCTCTTGCAGAGCTGCTGGAAGTTTGAGCCTGAAGAACGACCAGACGCAGCCGAGGTGGCGAAGATCGTGAGACCACAACCTAATTTGCCCGGCCCCGCCGTTAACGTTTGTGAATCCCCAGATGAAAGGGATCACTCGCGAGGGACTGATGCCAGCGCCTGAAGCAGAAGAAGCAGCCGAGGCTGAAGCCGCGCCAGAGAGCTAAGCAAAAGCCAGCGCGTAGAGTGAGGGAATTGGAAGTTCAATGGCGCAAGGGGTTCCGGAACTTAGCTACGGGTGGCATTTACGGTTGGGGGGTCGTGTTTGCGAATAAGTTATGCATCCCAGTTGAACTGGGCCAGTGGATTCATGTTCTGTTATATTTGTCCGGAACGCTGTACCAAACGAATTAGCTTTGCGTTCCGCTCGCCGCGAGTTGGTTGAAATTTGACAGCTCGTGATCGGTTGATTATATTATTTCCAATAGCACAACCAAGCTCCAACCGCGCTCGACGCTAATTTTACGACCAGTTCCCTGATACGCGCTTGACCAGGAATCCCCAGTACATACTTTTATGCTCCTTGGGGTGCACTTCCGTGACTTGAAGATTCTATGCTCGAAGACTAGTTTATATCAGCTCACTCGGTCTGTGAGACGTCTTCGAGCTACAGTTGCTGGACTTTATAGCGGACAATTCTCATGGCACCCGTCATGCTAAAAGCAGCTATCGGGACATCCGCACTCTAATTAACTCCGTTCTTTGCTGGCTCTTAACCTCGGGATTAAAGCCTCGGAGTGCGGGCCTTGGAACGAATCGCTTGCCGCTAACCTGTGACCTCATATCTTTCGTTTCGTTCGAGAGTCCGATACGAACTGACGCTCGCTAGATGTAGATCGACCTCCTGGAACACCCGAGCTCGTTCCCCCGGAATATTACGATGCGCTTAGCTACCCAGGAAAACAAGGTCAGAGCGGGTCGCACCCCTCGTCACGTTATACTTTGCTCACACCTCTTGCTCCATTGGTTGTTACATAGCCGTTGTTCTTTTTTTGTGGATCCAAACGGAATCTGAATTCAATTGAGGGCGATTAAAACCACCGGACAAGACACTCGCCGCTTACAATCCTCATCTGTGCCTTACTCGACAGTCTCGCACGTGCTTGCTCAGATATGTTGTGGTATGACTCCCGATCTCTGTAGCTTATGCTGGGCACGCGAAGAAGCGGGGCTCCGAATACATCCTAATTCCAGGCGGTGGGGGCGCAGGCGACTCTCTAGCATGAGTCCTCGCCGCCTTCAACGAATGCAGACACAATGACCATATCGTATTTCAGAGCGCAACCCCTCATATCGAACTAGCAATGAGTAAAATGTGCAGTTGATACCACAAGGACGTTTCTCGTGAGTCGCCTGATGCTTCGGGCATAGTACTTAGAGTCGGCAATTTTGAGGAAAACAGTAGAGTGTGCGGACTCTATCATACTGGCTGGGTAACGGCATACTGTTAGATACAAGAAACAGTCGTCTGCGTGGTTCCTTGACGGGACAAACCTAACGGTGCGAGGGTTTGCGCATGGCACATTGGGGACGGAAACCGACAGGCAATGAGCTATTATCTCGTGATCTCTTGGTCCCGTTTATACTTACCGATTGCATCTTGCCGTATCGTTTTCGCTGATTTCTGACGGTAGGCGAGTATTCTAGTTCTTTATTCCCCAGCCTGACGGCGACTTGTTCCATTCCGATGATAGGAAATATCAAGATGAACGTTACCGCGCAGCTGCAGTGCAGTGCCGCAAGGTTGTGTGAGAACTTCACCGTGGATGTAGCGTTGTGAAAATGAGTGGGGCGATGGTTCCAGGGTACCAATACAGCAACACGGTGAATCCGATAGGATTGATGTAGCTAGACTCAAGGGTTGTGATTGTCGAAGTAGCGAGTGTATATTACTAACCGGTAGATAAGGAACCGGAGAGTTAGAATAGGGATGAATTAAACATATGGGCACCGGTATTTGCTTAGCCCGACTGGTCTACACCCCTAAAGCAAGCTGCGATGCATCAGACACGCGCATATATCCCAGATAAATTCGCTGGTATAGCAAGTTCACTCGTTCAATTTTATGGAATTGCGTTCCACAACAAACATTCAAAAACGTATCGGTACAATTTGGCACCGTTTCACTATACAAATTTGTGACATACACCTCCGATTCCTGAACAACCTCACTGCGCGCCAAGCTCCTTCTCCAATGCGACAAACTGCTCAAGTTGATCCTTGAGCATGTTCTCGAACGAGTTGTACTCCAACCCGAGGATCTCCTTCGACTTGCGGTTGTCGGAATAGTAATTACCTTCGGCAGGAAACCCGTTCCGAGGAGTGCCTAAGAATTTAAGAGCGTGGTTAGCCAAAGGAATCATACAGCAAGGAAGGTAACGCACTCTTAGGGACCCCCTTGGCCTGTGCGCGCTCGGGATAGTGTTTCCAGATATAGTCGGCTACCTGGCCCATGTTGAAAGTGCCTTGAGAGATTAGGAAGCGCTGGTTCCCAGCTCCAGGCTTTTCCTGCGTTTTACGACGGGTTCAGATGACCGCGCAAAGACGAAGTGGAGCAGAATAGACTTACGATAGCAGCAACATGCGCATTCGCAATATCCCGAACGTCGACCCAGAGCCAAACGCCCGGGCTCGTGAGCTCCTTGGTCTTGCCTGCAAAAATGTTGTAGAAAGCGGCGCTGGACGTGTTGAGTTTGTCCATAGACGTAACTTCCTGGATGACGGGTCCATAAACCTGTGCGTAAAGTGTGATAAGCCAGTAGGATGATTGAACTATAGGAGCTCAGGCTTACCATAGGCGGGCAGAGAGTAATCAGTTCGAAGCTAGGCTTCTCGTTGTCGACAAAGTCCCATGCCGCCTTTTCAGCCAGCTTTTTGGAGCCGTAGTACCCGGCGACATTGTCTTTCTGAGACGCCTCAAATGTGATCTACCAAAGCGAGTTAATCGCTGAACTCGGCTCATTTCGGCGATGATACTTACCGGGTTCCAGTCCTTTTCGCTATACCCGTAACCCGGTCGGTTGCCTTGAGAAAGGTCCACAATGGAGGCGAACGAGGATGTCACGACCACACGCTTCACGCTCGGTCCGTGGGCATTGACCGACTTGAGGATCTCGGTCGTACCGTTGATCGCAGGCAGCAAGAGGTCGTTGGTAATGTCGTTCCTGAGGATTGCTGGTCAGTATCGAGGAGCAACATGCAAATATGAACCTTACTCACACGTCAAACACAAACGGGCTACTCGTGTGAAGGACCGCATCGAACTTGTTATTCTTAATAAGCTCGTCGAACGTCCCGGGCACGGTGATGTCCTCGACGATCGCAAACTTGAGCTTGCCTTCGCTGACAGCGGAAGCAAACTTGTTGCGCAGGTAGGTAGTCTTGCTCTCGGAGCGGACGGTAGTGGTGATCGTGTGTCCGTGCTGAAGGAGAAGAACGATGATGTGGACGGCGATGAATCCGTTGCCGCCAGTGAGGAGAACGTTCTGAGACATGTTGTTGTGAGAGGGGCTTATGAAGTTGTGAGGCTGATGGACGAGACTGGCCTGCTTTTATAGGCCCAACCGTGGGCGCCTCCACTCGTTCCTCCACGCATTCCTCCACTCGTCCTCCACATACTCCTCCACTCCTCCGCCCATTTCTCCACCCACTCCTCCACCACCACTCGTTTGCGTTCGCCGCTTTCAGTCGCGCTAACTGCGCCTCCAGCTGCATGCTTGAAGTGGAGGATAGCGCTGAGCGCGAGTACAGTTGCCAACTTGCTGGGTTGCAGAAATCCACAGATCACGTGAGCACGAGAGGATTACCAACGTGTATCGCTTCTCAGGCACCCAGCCCAGTCTGCCGCGAGCCTGCGGCTCGGCAATATGCTAGTCAGGTAAATTGGATTCTTTAGCGGCACGCGGGCCTTTTATGTCTGGCGGTCGTGCGAGAAGACGGGGTCACACTCGTGTCACAACATTGCGAAATACACACCCGGCGCTTATTATGGTTACTGTTTCAACCGATCTCAACTACTAGAAACGCTAGCCACCAGTACCAGCACGAATATTAGACACATTCCGAGAACAGATGGGAAGAATAACGGATGCGGATGTCACCCGAGGTTGTTTGTGTCGGCCTTATTGAGGATTGCACCCATCAGGCTCGTGTTGATTACAACGCAGCTGAGAGTGTCATCGCAGATCCCTGACCGAGGCAAGACACCTATCGGGCAGTTCGGCTGTGCGAGTATATATCCTCCTTCCCCGAACCACCTCATCTTCACAGACCGAGGTTCATTCTAGCGGAGAACTGGCTAGCCCAACGCCACCGCGATGACGCTCTTCTTCACTGGGCTTGTCTGTGCAAGCTCTTTTGTCTTTTTCCGGTTTACGCAGATGCTCCTAGTGGGACGCAGGCTTAAAGCACACCTCTATTGGGTGTTCTCCGACTCGTACGTCGTGTATCCTCACCTCCTGTCATTTCTAAAGTATTTCGAATACCCACAGCACCGTTTGGCGTATTATGATCCCGAGTTGGACAAGCATCCCTTGGATTACCTACGGGAATAACCGCCCGTACCAGATCAAACATTCGGGTTCGCCATTTGCCAATATGGCTGTTTTGACGCGCGCCGACTCATGTTTTCTCTCGCGTGAACCTAGAATTCGTTCGAGCCGGGATGGATGGTTACATTCAGATGGCACTCACGGAGCCGACCAAGCCTACAGTTTTCCTCGCAGATCCCCAAGCTATCAAAGTATCCAAATAGTGGTTCTGTTCTTGCCATGCACTGATTCCCTTGGCAGGAAATTAATCGGCCACGGTCTGGCGTCGTTCAAGCCGTCGAGATTTCCGAGCCATTCTTCGGAATGTTCGGGCCAAATGTCGCGACTCTCGAAGGGGACACGTGGAAACACCACCGTAGAATTACACAACGAGCGTTTATAGAGGTAGGTTCCTGGTCCTGCCCGCCGAATCACAACCTTTGAGTCGTATCCCTCTTATTTCCAGAAAAACGTACAGCTCGTTTGGTCAGAGACGGTGCTCGCAACTGAGCAGTTATTCAAGCTATGGGACGAACGACACGGGGACACGGTGCACGTAGCTAAAATGTCAAGCATTACCGAGACTGTAAGCGAGATGTTGCGCTTTTGGGTCGGGGATTGACAACCAAATTTCGACAGCTTGCGTTGATGATCATCTCATCGGCCGCACTTGGCCAACGAATGTCTTGGAACGATGAATCGAACACAGGTCTGCCTCCCGGCTACAGCATTTCGTTTCAGCAGGCGTTGAAGACCGTGTCGAATTCGATTTTCCTTCGGTAGCTGTATTCCTATTCTCGCCATGTGCCGCTCGACTAACCCTACATACCACGCAGGCTTCTCACGCCGCCTTGGGCAGATGGCTGGACGGTGTCCACCCGGAATATGTCCACCGGGTTCAAAGAATTCAAGGTGAGTTCTCTCGGCTTGTTCTGTTGCAGGAGTACTCAAAAGCGCACATTAGAAATACCTTCGGGACATGATAGCCGCCCACAGAAATCAGGGCAAATTGGATCAAAACATGATTGGAACCAGCGACATTGCGCTCGCTCCGACCGAAAACTTGTTCAACGTCATGATGTCAGCCAGCGAGGATGATATGGCCGAGGCCGGGAAAGGGTTAGCTGATGAGGATGTGACTGGTGAGCGCTTTAGCGTTCATATAAACGAGACGTGCTGTTGAGGCGCGAAACAGGGAACGCATTTTTGTTCTTGTTTGCCGGACACGAGGTGGGCTTGTGTTTGACTCATGTCTCGCGCGATGAATAAACAATCCCTAGACAACCGCACATGCACTTGCCTTTAGCCTTGGGCTGCTTGCTGTATATCCAGAGGTACAACAGGAGGTATATGCGCAGGTTCGGTCGGTCATGGGCTCACGCAAGAGCTTGGTGTGTCCCACGTTCAACTCGGCTACTTTACCATCGTATGCTGACCCCCTTCGGACAGGAATACAGCGACTTGAGTGAACTCAAGCTAGTGACAGGTGCATTTATGGAGTCTCTTCGAATGTATCCCGTGGCGAGTCCCTATACTCTTTGTGCAGAATGAGAATCGCGTTTCTCATGCTTTTGTTTAGGTCCCTCAGCTGAGCAAGAACGTGGAGCGAGACATTGTTTTAAGTGTCGCACAAAACAACGCCGGGACCGACGAGAACGACCGAGTAGAGATGGCGGTTCCTGCTGGGGCTAATGTCATAATGTCTATACTAGCAACACACTATAACCGTACGTCATTGAGACAATCAAGTTGCTTTTGTTCGTTTGTCTAATTCTGGTTGGTATGTTAGCGAGGTACTGGCCAGAGCCCGAGGAGTTCCGCCCCGCGCGATTCAGTGGAACGTACAACAAAGATGCTTTTTTGGCGTTTGGCACTGGCCGTAGAATGTGTATTGGTAGGAGGTAGGTTTTTGGCTGTAGACTGTTTGTTTGTCCACGCAATGCTTACTGAAAGATGTATAGATTTGCCGAGACTGAGGCTACGGCGGTTATAGCCATGATCCTTGCGCGGTACGAAATTTCGATCGACAGTTCAAAGTTCGCTACCGTCCCTGGGGAAACCGTTCAGGTATAAAGCGACACTTCTCCCCGTGTGATGACAAACTATAAGCCTAACCTGTCCCCTGCAGGCACGGCGAGAGAGGTTGTTGCGACCGTACCACTTCCTCACATTAGTTCCGGAGAAAATGCCGCTGGTGTTTACCCGTCGTTGACTCGATTCGGCGCAACAGAATGGAGTTTGCGAGGCCTGATGGAAAATACATGAGTGCTCATTGGCGTTTGGGGCATATATGGCACAACTAAATGCTCTGCATACTTACTGGATTCCGGCCAAGCCTGCCGAGAGTGAAGCAAGAGATTACATTGTAACAAATACGTACGATGGAAAACAGCAAGCATATATAGACCGATTTCTACCGTGTCATTTATATTTCCCGCTGATGGCCTTTCACCACCTGAAGCAATGGTGGGTAAGTGATTATATGCTAGTCAGACGGGTACCGCCAAATCACTCGGGAAATTGGGAAGGGAACTTTGTTTTCCTAATGGCAGTATGTCCGAGTACTATTGTGACTTATCTCGAGTTGCACCGTTAAATCTGTTTATTGATTCATTCAACTTCACACATCCGTTCTTTCAATCAGGTGTAACTTCGCTAGCTCGAGCCCAGCCACCGTGCAGTTACCTTTCGTCCACCAAGACCCCAAGCCGTCACAGTTTGCGGGTCTCCGGGAATCAGGTCGAGCGCATTGTCACTCCATTTCACTTCATCCCCGTCTCCTTCTACACTAAGCACCACACCCTTGGCTGGACGCTCCACGTTTACTGTCACTTGTTCCCCTTCTACCGATATGTTGAGTTTCGGATCCGGCGGGTCGTAGCTCCTGTATGGCTGCGGCCAGTCGACGTATCGTGACAGAACAGTTCCCGATGCCGCGTCAAAGAGAACAGCCGAGACGATCACAGAGTGCGATGTGGTTGGTAACGGGTCTGCATCGTCATCGGGTCCCGGCGTTGGTTCAGGATGAGGTGGGCACAGGCAGGGTGCCGCAAGGATCTCGGTGGTCTGATTAGGTAAAAGAGTGACTCGGTGCGCCTCGTGGTGGGCCCAGAACGACGTAAGATCCAAAAACAAGAGTCCCAGAGTCACGATCTTGCTCGAGAGCGTGGAGTTGGTTGCCCATACTTCTATGGAGGCACCAACGCTCTGGAAGGCGCCGAACTCGTAAAATTGACGTGGGCGGTCAGTCTCGCGATTCTTCTCAACCTGAAGCAGGATTCAGCTGTGGGTATATGCGGGGTATATGCGCTGTGGGCTTACAGTTCGCTTGATTCCAACTGTGTATGGAAGCATTTCTCGCGCTATAGTGTAGTATGCTGGTTTGGGACGCAGCTGGGCCATAGATAAGCATCATTTGGTCGATTGGGGCGTAGCACAGGCATCTACTTACGAAATAGTCAACAATAGCCCAAGAGCTAACTGGCCAGCAGTCGTTGAGTTGCCAGACAATGACTCCCGCGCACTAAGAGAATTAGATTAGTACTAGCTAGTGTGTAGAATCGAAATAAACTCGCATATTGCTTTCCTTTGCCCTTCCACCCGCGTCTCCACATGCGATATGCACCTGACACAGCTTCAGATTGCATCAGCTGCGTAAGATAAACGTATCTGTTTTCAGACAGTTATAACCCAAATCTGCTCATATAAAATCCGTGGGATACTCACGTTTCCAAATCGCTTGTGATGTGAAAGTTCTCGTTCATACAAATTGCCAAGCGCCGTTCGTGCGAGCCAGCCTTGTTGTGCTGTTGCATGGCTTTTGGTTGAACTCGCCGTTGAGACGGATCGATGCCTTGCAACCAGTAGTCAATGGTGCGTATGTTTGGTAGACATGGTAGTCCAAACTCGCTACATGCGGTGGTTCAGAAACGAGTGAACCGGCGTTTGGAGCGAGTGGATACTTGCCTGACGAATCGCCCGCCCATAATGTCCCAGTCTTGGTAAAATCGTTCCTTTCCGCCCCAGACATCCCACTGGTGGATGTCCCCGATGGTAGGATCGGCGGTGTCCCATTCTTTCACGCTGAAAGGGTTGATTAGATCACTAGAACCAAGACATCAGGTGGTTGTACCTGCCGTATGGGCTCCCACGATGATAGGGTACGACGTCTCCCGATAGTCTCTCAATGACATTTGGCAAAATCTTTTCGTATATCACGACCGCTGGGAGGGTCGAGATTCCCCACTGGAGTACCTGCTGGTAGTCTGCGCAACAAGTAGTCATTACTTATCCGGTATACAACCACATATAGACACACCTTCATTGTTGCCGCACCACAATGTCATACTCGGGTGGTCCCGCAGCCTTCGCACGTTTGCTTCGGCTTCAGTCTCAACATTCGCTAAAAACTCTTTGTGCGCCGGATACTGTCCACACGCGAATTGGAAGTCTTGCCAGACGAGTATTCCGAGCGCTACATATGCTTTCACGTGTAAGCGTGCTACGGTGTGCAGCCGGATCACTAACCGTCGCAAATATCATAGAAGCAGTCCGGCTCGTAGATTCCACCGCCCCAGACACGAACCATGTTTTGATTCCCATCTTTGAGGATTTGAAGCCAGGATTTGTACCGCTCGGGAGTGATGGTGGTGAGGAGGTTGTCGGCTGGGATCCAGTTGGAACCTAGTTGAATGAACGACAGACGTTATTTACTTGAGCTGTTTCGCCCAGGGGGTGGTGAGTACTTACCTCCTATGAAAATGCGTACGCCGTTGATTTCGAATAGGAATGTGGTACCTGGAGCGTCGTCCAACGGTTCTTGGACGAGGTCGACTCTGCGGAATCCAATGCGCTTAGATGTTTTGTCGAACGCTTTACCATCCTTTGGGTATACCTATATTAGGTGGCCGCTGGAAAAATGTCGAAACGCTTACCTTGTCGAATATGGCAACTTCCACCGTATACAATGGCTGTTTACCATACCCAACCGGCCACCACAACGCGACCTCCCCATCCCTGAACTTCCACCCGATTTTGGAGGCGTGATTAAATGTTTCTGTACGGACGACACTGCCGTCAGAAGCTCGTAAGGCCACCTCCATCTTGGCGACATCGGAGATGTTTCCGGTCAAAGTGGGGGTTACCTCGAGAGAGGGCGAGAGGCCAGGAGCAGGCGAAACTAAGGCTTTGGCGTGTACATCCGAAATGCGGACCTCGTAGGTATGCAAATGAATGGGGCGGTAAGGGCCGACCGTCATGAGTTCTGGGCCTAATCGAAGACGTCAGTCGACCATCTGGGCTTGATAGTTTGAGACCTACCCCAATCCCATCTCCAACCAAATTGAGCCTTACGAACATAAACGCGGCTAGGATCGCCCAAGTTGCAACTCCCGGCGCGGACTCGGCCGTGCTTGGATTCCAGAGCTTTAGCTTCGAGTAAAGCAGATTTGAAGTGGAGAAGAAGGGTGTTTTTGCCTTGTTTGAGAGCGTTCTTTGGCTGAGGTGCCGAGGATGAGAGAGATAAAGGTGAGAGAGCGGATATGACTGTTTGGATCGATGAGCCGACAATCCCTTTTGATTCTGTTGAGCTTGATTCAGCGGCCATAGGAGCGAGAGACACTATGGCAGGCGTGAACATGTTCTCGGATTTGAGGATCTCGACACCGTTCTAGATGATATAGGTGATTAACGCTGCATCTATGGCATACTTTTGAGCATGAATTACCAGGTACGCTGTGCAGAATGTGTCCAAGCCTTCGAATTCGAATTCGGTGTGGTTCGCTAGCTGCTCTGCTGATAACTCGAACGCGCAAGTGTACAACCATTCTTTTTTGCTAACCCCTATAAAAGAATTGAATGATGAGCAAACTATTAAAACTGCCACTAACATTGGACTTTGTGTTCCCCAAATCCTCGGTAAGGATCCGGGATCAGTCCAGCCTTGAGCAGTTCGACGTGGATCTCGGACGGGGAACTGACTGCTTTCCGCCAGGTCGATTTGGTGTTTTTAGTGTCTTGGTTGAGTAGTAGGAGCGTATGTTGTACTAGTTCATCCAGTACGTTGGATATCGCCGGATCGCGTTGTTTCCAGCGCCAGTCCCCGGAAAGTGTGAGAGTATTGCGAGACATGGTGGAAAGCAAAGACCAGGCGATGAAAATTTCGATGTTCTCTGTTCTCTTGCTGCGTCTTTAAGCATCTCGAAGTGTCCGAGTGAGCCAATAGGAGCGAGTGCCGGTTGTTGTTCAAACCAGGCTTCGGCATGCTCACGTGCCAGTTCATGGTCCTTTGCAGCACCAGAGCTAGCCCCTATCAAAATCGCCTCTAGTCTAGGGCCGGGAATGGGTCAACCGGCCCCGGTTATCACCCGGGCGTTACCCGCGCGGGCGAAATGGGCCATGCGCCGGGCAAGAGTGGGTGAGGCTGTGCGAGTGGCGGGTGGTTGCCGGGTGGGCATTG
>WSTG01000330.1:0-21079 GCA_019616325.1 Ceratobasidium sp. 394 | reverse complement strand
CCCTCCCATCGCTCTTGTGTGTTTATGCCGTGTTCAAACTTTCATGCTGGTATGACCAATCCGTGTGCGGTGAAAAACTGCGAGAAATAAGCCTGTCATTCAATTCTTGCAAACCATGAGCGCATACATGCAAAAACCACAGACACTATTGCACCTTTCAACAAGACCAAAAATTGATGCAATCGAAAAAAAAAACCAAGACAGCTCAAGCGCCCGACGACAGACTACTCGTCCGCCCGTGCCCCGAAGTACCAGCACCAGGACTCGTCGACGTCCTAGCCCCACTTGCACCCGTATACGACCCCCGCCCTCCCCCAAACGCACCCCGGCCTTGACCAAACGCGCCAAATGCGCCACCTCGGCCAGGACCACCGGATGAGCCAAAAAAGCCGCCGTCTTGGGGCGTCTCTGGTCCGCGTCGGAATTGGGCCTGGGGTGGCATAATAGAAATGTATTTCGAAGCGGGTGCGCGCTCGTCCGAGTTGAACTATAACAAAAGACGTCAAATCGAGGGGCGTGGAAAGTATAAAGGAGACGCACCTGGAACTCGAGTTGGATCCCTGGTTCTTTTTCAAGATCGAGTAATTTGACTAGACGTTTTCCGACGGCGTTGACCCGCTCGACGTCATCTTTTTGTCGGATCCAGAGTTGTATACGGTCAATCTTTGATCGAAGGGACACGACTGAAGAACGTCAGCCAACAAAAAACAACAAAAAACATACAACGCGCCCTACCAGCTCCACAAATAATATCATCCTTATCATCCAACTCTTGCCCAACAAGACCCATCGCGAGCCAAGACCAACACCGATCAAGCAATACCGGATTATTGCGCATCGTAATGACCCATTTCCCGCCCTACGGTACCGGACTCATCATCATCAGTCACGGTCACAATAATCAACAAACAATAAGCGCACATTCGCATTTGCCGGGTCCTCCCACATCGGCTTGATATCCGACTTGAAGAGATGATAATTGGAACTGCGCTCGAGCTTGCTTGGAGGCTTGACCCAGTTGAACAACCGACAAAAGTCTTCTACCTTTATTTTGTTTGTTTGTTGGTTAACAATAACTTGGGGAGACCGTATAGGACGCACTGTTTTGAATTTACCAACAATGTTCAGTCCAGCTTCGTATTCGCCTGATTCGGTGTTTGATGGAGTGTACGGTACAGGAGTCGATTCGCCCGTCGGACGCGGCGGTGGCTGTTTTGCATCAAAATAAAACGTCCTAGCCACACCACATCAACGCGCGTCTATAGCCAAAAGACTCAAACGCACCACTTGTGTCGCAGAGGATGAAGCTCGGATAAATCCACCTTGGGCTTATCCTCTTCAACCTCGCCCGGCTCGACTTCATGCTCGACATGCTCGACAGCTACAGCCGGCACTTCGATCCCGGTCCCAGCCCCAGTCTCAGCCCCGACCTCCTTCTCCTTGGCACTCTCCCTCGCCTTGATCCGCCCAGCAATCGCATCCAAACTCGGAACATTCTTGTACCCCCTCGGCGCCGGCGCACCTTTACTCACCACCGGACTAACACCAGCACCAGCATCTTCCCCATCCGGATCCGGCGCGGCCTCACGTTCAGTCGGTGCGCCCTCGGCAGAAGACTGCGACGCGTGACTGGTCGTCCGGAGGAGGGATGTTGCGAGGCGCGGACGAGACGCGCTCGAGGTCGAGGGTGTGATGTTCATTCTGCTCGATTTGGGAGGGGCGAGTTGAATGAGTGGGTGATACCATATTAGCGGAGAGGGCAGATGGAAAGAAGGTGACATGTATTAGAGTCGAGAAAGATAGGATAGGATGAGTGTAGAGGATCGACAGGGACGCAAGTCACTCTTGTGCTATTCAGATGGCGAGAAGGATAAGGTAGCAAGGTATGCAAAAAAGCAGAGTAATCTATCCCCAACCAATCCACCAATATCGCACGTTGACCCATTCATCGAGGGACGATTCATCGCCGTGAGCCCCCACCGCCACGAGCCCCATCCAGTTCAACCCCCGCGAGCCCCACCACACGCCACAAACACCGGTCCAGCCCAACCCCACCGAAAAAAATCGAGACAGGGGCCAAGCCAAACGGACAGAACACGTACCGCGCAGCTAAATCTTCCAGACCAGGTAACCGCCTCGAGCCTGAACCTGCTCCAGACGAGACGGTGCGCTTCATCTCTGGTGCGGTTATAGTCGCAGTGGTATCCTGCTCAGCCATGTCGTACGTAGAAGAAAGACGGGAGGGAAAGAGGGAAGAGAACAAAGAATGTTTTCAGCCCCCGAGCGCCGTAGAACAAGTCCCGGGCTCGTCGACGTTGCTCGCAAAGCACGCGAATATGATATCCGAATCCGCGGAAATCCCTCATTGGACCGAGGCTAACCTCAATGCGTTTGTCCAAATCCAGGCCCGTCCTTGCATGCTCGTATGTAAATCACGCGTGTAAGATAGTTGTAAATCTCTTCATTCAATTGCAGAGTGTTCTGATGAGGGTTGCATATAAAGATATGAGTATGAGATGCGCGAAACCAGGCGATGATGAGGAAAAGCTACGAAGACAGGACCATAGTGAGAGCTGATAGCGACACAAGTGAGAGAACGAACGACACCAGTAGGAAGTAATAGACACAGTAACAAGAAGAAGAGTTAAATCGAAGGATGTAGTAGAGGTAAACAGACTATTAGGTACGAGAAACGGACTTAAACGTGGGGTAGACTAGGATCAGGTACAAGACAGGCTCATGATCTGAGGAGCAGCTGGACGGGGATAGTCGCTCGCTCGGGGACGATGCGCCGACTCGGACGCGCAGGCCTGCTGGAGTGGGAGTGGTCCGAGTTGCCAGGCGAGGTGGGCATAAACCCAGGCGAGCCGAGCGCACGCGCAAACGTCGGGCTCATCGGGAGCTGAGAAGGCGATAGCGGGCCCGGGGAAGACACGGGCGAGTAGGACAGGTACGATTCGGGCGAGCGTGCACGAGCTCGGGAACGCGGTGGTGGTGGAGGGGGTGTACGACGAGTCTGGATCGGAATGGGGATGTGGACGGGTGCGGAATGAATAGGCACAAACTCGTCATCGTCGGATTCATAGTCGGACGCAAAGAGTGCGTCGATGGCGCTTTCCCACTCGGCGGGTGGGGGCGGGGCGAGGATGTATGCTGGTTTGCGCGACGGAGCAGGCAGCGAGGTGGATGCGGCGGGTGGTGTGCGGGGTGGCTCTGTGTCGCTGCTCGATGCGCTCGACGGGGAGACTGGGCGCTGGGCCTCGGCCTTGGCACGCGGTGCTCGTCTGGGCGCGACGCTCGGGGATGGGACCCGGGGAAAGGAGTCTTGGGCGGGTACGCAGCGGGGAGTGGAGAAGAGTGAGGATGAGCGTGGAGAGGGCGAGCATACTGGGCGTTTGGGCGCTGTCTTGCGCGGCGAGGCAAACATGCGCCGGACTGGGCTGGGGAGCGACACGGGCGGGAGGGGGAAGCTCACGTCAAAGTCCCCGTCGTCGTCTTCAAAGATGGAGTGCAGGGGCTCGGTAGACTCGGGAGTCGCGAACCAGGTGCTCGAGTGCCGGCGGGTAAAGTGCTGCTGGGCTTGGCCGTCGGGCAAAGACTCGTCGACCTCCCAGAGCGTGTCCATGGGGCAGGTGGGGAGCGCAATGGGGGTAGGGCGGCGCGCTGGGCGGGGCATGGTAATATGTACGGAATTGTGGAATTGAATGAGCAGAAGAGAGGACTAGTATGCAGATCGGGTGGGCGCACTCGGGTTATAAGCACGCTCTCAAAGTCGCGGGCGGGATAAAGGACAGCGAATTTCCGCCAGCCTTATACCAATCCAGCCATTGTCGCCCGTCCGCTCCCTCGGGTCGTCCGCCGTCTCGGGCTGCGGATCCCAGGGTCCGTCACAAAGTCACAACCCGCATCCGACCTTTGTCACGCCGCTTTTGTCCCCTCTTGGTCGACTCCACCAACACCGACCGGCATCATCCACTCCATGTTTCATCCCACTCGATAAATCCTGTTCCATCCTCTGCCGATCTGTCCGACTTGGACGTCGGTGCCTTCCAGCCTGCAGCGCCAGTTTTGCCAGGCTCAACCTTCACACCCAAAAATAATTAATTAAAATCTATCCTCGCATTCTGATGACGATCACTCCGAGACCGTAAATTCTTCACCGAAAGTCGACTCGAGAATCACCTCGAGGCGCTTATCCCCCCATCTAGAAATCGCTGCGCCTTTTGCCGACGCCCAGATCCACAACACGCCCATCCTCTCCAGCCCACCGTGCTAAATCCGGAAAATGAGGGCGCGGGATCGTACACATCGCCGGTACCTTGCCCCCCTGGAAAATGAACGCCCATCGACCTCCTCGTGACCTCCTAACTCATACGCAGCCGATCGACCACTTTAATGCTTCGAATTACTCCCGCCCCAAGCCTCGAGCCGCGTATTCATCCCCTATCGCCGTCCGTCCACCGCCGGGAAATGCCTACAACATCTATTTCACCAAGGCAGTGAGTGTCGCTGTCCAAGACAATTTGTCCAGTTTACGATGAAATGAAATGTCTATTTGCGTTGCGTGCGTGGATGGACTAGGTCTATACTCCACTTGGCGCTCACGTCTGGGGTGCTGCAAGTAGACAGTCTAGAAGTGAGGGGTATCCCCGCGCGGGGCGCAATGTCAAATACCCCAGTGTAATCCGGTTGGTCAAATTAAGGGAATACGAACAGCGTAGGTTGAACACATCTGTCCCATAACACCAGCGCCAAAAATTTCATCATAAAATAACCCCCACTTTTACAACAACAACCTTGTATGGTTGACTATAACCCCAGAAATGCTTAAACTAGATAATTTCCAACATCTAGACCTTCTATCACAACGTATTTCTCATCGAAGCAACTTAGATGCACTACTACGGCGGGGCCCGGAACACGCTCCGCGCCACAGCCGAGCCTTGGACCTTGCAATGCCGCCGTATCAAGTCTAGCTAGGGGAGAGAAGTGATGGTATGTGCAACTGAACTTGCTATAGTAGCCTGATCGGCCAAATTTCCCAATGGTTCATCTTTGGCGCGGCAGGTTAGACGTGATGAATAAATTGTGCCACTAACTAGTCTTGACACTCTCGTGGATGAACCACGGCTGCCGTTGGTCAGCGATGGGATGCGGTGACGAGTCTTGTTGTTGCGGATCACCTGGTTTCAGATAGGAGTTGCATCATGGAGAGAGCTTGGTATCGTGTACATTTTGTTGGTTGCCTTGATATGTAGGCCATCTCTAATGCCGATAAATCCCATCTGCATACATCTATGCATAAATGAATCAGAGCAGAGCCTGCGACTGGATCTCACAAGCAAGATCCACAACCCTCTCTCGATCCTCATATTATTCTCCCACAGCGCCACCCTCCGGCGTCACATTATTCCCCCTACCTATCCTCCAAACAGCCATAAGCTCCATCGAGCAAGTCCAAAATCCAACCAACGTGTATGCGGCGTCGGTTTCAGATTTCACGAGCACTGCCAAAATGAATTCGCAAACAGATATAGAACGTCCAGCTGACCCACTCCATCGAGCGGTTTGTGACGAAATTCGACTAGTGCGTTCGAGTGTGCCTTGCGTGGTCTACTATATCTAGGCAGGCGTACTTGGATATTTCATCATTTGGGACGTGGTTGGTTGATGACAGGTGATCGACGTAATGTTGTGGAGGTGCATGTCAGAGGATATCGGTTAAACGCGCGAGTTTTGCTAAATGAACATGCCAAGGTGCGCAAAACGCCTGCTCATTCTAGTCTGTCTAGCGTTTTCTGGTGCGAACAAGCATAAGCTGTATTTCAGACCACGTCCGGCCGTTGACCCATCCACACCATCACATCCCATGCTCCAAAACCAGAATTACCGACGGATAAACAAACCCACGAACATGGCTATCAAAGTATATCAGCTTTATCCAGACCCATCAATGACGATAGCCCGTGCCTGGCGCTCCCACCTCTGCTCTGCACCGGCGTGCCTGAGCCTCACCCTGTGTCCCTCGCCCTCAGCCTTGCGCTGTGGAGCAAGTAGACCCGAGAGGCATCTGAAGGCCGGAGTGTAGGCGAGCAATCAGGTACCCGCGCGATGTGTGTGGGGATGACAGGTAACGCACCCGAACGTCAACACTCGCGTACCCTTTGTTAAGCGTGACATGCTTTTTCAGTGATTTTCTTCTATTTTCTTCTGACATGACTCGGTCTGGACTCTGGACTCCTCTCGACGCTGAAAAACGTGACACGACAAGAACAGCAGCAGCGCGCGGTTGCTTTGTACCCGTCGCACAACACATTGACAGGTTCCAAGGCCGGCCCGGCCGTGTATGAATTTCAGACGAAAATCGCGCTGCTTCGCGGGTAAGCGCCTCGGCTTGCATTGGTCGGCTGCGCCTAGTCCCTAGTCGGCAGTCTTTGAGCTTTGAGCTTTCAAGTCTCTCTGTCCGGAAAAGGTGGCCGGGAAGCCCTATATTCCAGGCTCTCCCCTCTCGACGGTCGTCCAAGGGCAACAGAGTGACACCCCTGATACATTTAGGGGTGCAAGTTCGATCTCCGCTAGACTCTGTCCCCTCAAAACGTATAGCTGGCTATATAGACACCTCCGTTAAAGGGAATATAATCACGGGCGATCAGAGTGGTTGAGATGAACCTACAGTATATCGATGTATGCGTTGCGATATGCGATGGATCGGGACTACTCCTTGTCGAGCCTCCTAAGGGGTTCTAGCACCGGGCTCGTTCTTCCTGGTCAGACCGAGTCAGTTTCAAGACACACACGAGCATTCAGCTGTCGCGCTCGCGGCGATAGTCCGTACACTACCAGCAAAATCATTAAAATAGCTCACACCAGAGCGAGCGGATTTGCGGGAGAAGACTTGGATCGGCAGTTATAGCGCACTAATCCTTGGCCGTGATGCAAAATTTTCAATGAATGGGATGCGAACCGAGGCATGGCGATGGTGAGCACCAGCCAGGGTTGTGGAACGTGTTCACGGGGAACGGGGGTACTCTTTTTAGTGGCTGAGGCGTGATGCAGTGTGTGACAAAAAATGAGGTACGAAAAAATATGCACACCTTGACCTGAGCACGATCCTGCATGTCACGGTGCGCTGGTAAGAAGCCGGGGGTTGCTGATGGTACTTTATGTCGGGGGTTTAAACAGAATAATCAGCTTATAAATGTCGATGTAAATCACCGGATGTACTTGATCATCCTTGATCCACCCACCAATTACCACCTCCCGACCCTGCCCGGCCGACTCTGGTGACGAGAACCACGACCCTTGGTGGCTAACTGGGGTGGCCAATAGGGGTAGCCCCCGTTTGAAGGGCTGAATCCTAGAGCGAAGACTTTTAGATAGGAATTGACTTGCCGAAGCCTTCTTTTCTCGTGTGAAGGTGTTCGCTGTGGCTCAACCTGCGATGACCACCATTCGAATCCAGGATCAGGAGCGTTCGCACGATCATGTCCGATACCTAATATCATTCTAGAAATTTTCAAAAATGTTTGATAGCCACTGTTGTACTGACCGATAATGCACCGCACGTTGGGTCGGCATCTTGAGTTTATTTTGGACAGATGTTCGGCTCGGTCAGTATTGCCGACTTGTGTCCGGAACGGCTGCGCCACCGAGGTATACGTGTGCCCGGTTTGCTCCATCTAGTAAGGCTTGCCGCTTGACGCGAAAGGCGGGCACATTTGACTCGCGGACGTATGACAAAATGGGGTAAATTCACGTGGTGGACAGTTGACGGCTCATGGCGCTATAACATTACTCCCATCTGCCGCCCCACCCGTATGCCGGTCTAGCCGAGCATAGGCATTCCGGCCGAGCCGGGCGCCCTCGAGTCTCGATTCGCGTCGTTCTCGGGAACCAAGGGTGGAAATACTCCGCAAGTGGCTCGGGAACGAAGCACAAGAGCCTATACTTGGCATAGTATTTCATACGAGAAGAGCTTCGAGTACGCGAGAATGCGCGGTTCTGGGCATCTGTCCAGGCTCGGTGGTGCTGTTGATCTTCAGTTGTCGGGAGGATTTTCTGCGATTTGACCTGGTCACGCTCTCTGTTTGCACTTACCCGCCTCCGTGACATTCCCGCCGTTAAGCGGGCGGCGCTCGAAGCCTTCTTCATCATAAGCGTGGAGTGTTGCGGGGGAACGTGGTATCAGACAAGTAAGAAGGTCTTCATTTCGGCGTCACCCGAAAGATTAGCTTGTATTTGCTAAACATGCATGCAAGGTTTATCACTCACTTTACTTCAACGATGCACCATGCGGCAAGCTAACAACCGTGGCGCCCTCCGTGGTGTATGTAAGCAGCTAGCCGAATCGCTTCACATACCTCATGGAAATCTTTATATTCTCTGTATGCTGATACAACATGACAAATGTCGATCGGTCGTAGGTCCATCAAAATGAGTAGCATATATGCTTTGTGGGTATACAAGCCTACGAATGGACTAATCGGATGTCAAGCCACCCCAGCGCCAGATCAAACCTATTGAAGAACTCACCAAATGCAGACATTCTAGGTGGACGTTCTCGAGTGCCTTGTCCCTCCACTCCCATCCCAGAATCCTCGCACAACATTCCCAACATCCGACACCAGCCTATCATACTCGAAATTCTCTTCCCGAAAGAACAGCCCACAATGCGCAGTAACCTCGCTGTCCGCTCCCGCAACCGGTACGCATATCCACTGTTGGTCGGTACCTTTTCGGGGAAGAACAATAAAATGATGCGGCGAGCCGACCTTGTCCGCGTCACGAGCACGTTTTGCCGCGGCGTCGAGCGACTTTTGTCGTTCTTTGGCCTCTTTCTTGGCTTGTTTCGAGGCTTCCTTGGCCAGTCGTTCTTGTTCTTTCCGTGCGGCCGTTTCTTCCTTTTCTCGAGTTTTCTGCTCCGCCTTGAGCTGTTTTTCTTTTTCTTTTAGCGCGGCCTTGTCTTCTTTGGAAATGCCTTCGGCGGACATCTGCTGCTGGAGTTCCTCTATAGCAGCTTTGAACTTCGAGTCGTCTTCGGTACGAGATGATGCAGGCTCGGTGGAGAAAACCGTTGTAGACGGGGGCGAGGAGGTCGTTTGCGAGAGGCTAGGTTGGATCGAGGTCGCCGAGATAGTCGAAGGAACAGGTGAAAGTGCGCGCCCCGGCGCCTGGTTACCCCCCTCGGCCATCATCTTGGACAAATCCATAGCGTCCGCCATATCCGTCTCTCGATCCTCCTGCTCTACCGCCTCAATCACGCCCCCTTTTCGCTTCGGCACTGTGATCGTCCAAAAGTTCACCCACCCACGTCCATACGGCCCCGCATTCTCATCCAAACCCCACGCTTGCATCTTCTCGTACCGCGCAATCAGCCCCTGTGGATCAAGCAAGGTTCCACCAAACTCGAAGACTTGCACGATCCAATCCTTGACTCCGCTAATCCCGCGATGCTTGTCAAAGAAATGGAGCACGTCGTGCACGGGTTGTGGAACGGGCCCGAGGCCCAAGGTTTCAAAAGCTTGTTCGAGTTTGGGTGAGATGACCCTGACAGGTGGGCGCGGAGAGCTTAGATGTAGGGAGGGTGGGAGTAGGCTGGAGATGGTACTGGTGCTAGTGCTCGAGGTGGTGTTTGTGCGGGGTGGAAGTGGTGGAGTGGCTGGATCGGGTGCCGGGGAAGGAGTTGGCGTCTGCAAACGATCTCCGTTTAGCGGCGTTAGGGATAGCGAGCTTGACGAGGCTGCAGGGTTCACGCCGAGCGTGCTCAGGCTGCTGTTGGTCCCTGCATCAGAATATTAGGACATTGCCTATCAGGGATAATTATCGGAATACCTTGCACGTACGGTCTCCCGTCACGCTTTGAAACTATCTCCACGTGCTGCGGGTCGTTCATCTCGGTTTCCGATTTTCCTTCCTTGGACTTGAAGAGGGAAGCTATCCCACTAGCGAGTCAAACGTAAATGAGCCTGAATAAGGAAATAGTAGGTTGGGGCGAACCTGAGAATGACGTGTGGGTGAACTCCAAGGTACGGAACGTCGAATGATATTAGTCCAATAACCCGATTGGGAGGTGCGGCGAATGCAACTTCAGCCGTGAGCAGTCCACCCATCGAATGTCCACATAGAATCACGCCACCGGGGGGCAAAGTCTTCATCCTGGCTATCATACCATACGCGGTGAGTGTACCAGGCTTCGATGGAGTGAAAGACTCACGTTTAATGGGGACACAGTACAGCCGCATGCTGTTAGTTAGGCCAAGCTGTAGGTGACGGTTTCGTACCAGTCAAGAAAATGGTCGCGGGCAAGCTCTAACGGTCTTGTTGTCTTGTATGTCGGGTATACATATGTCTGCAACTTGGATATCTTCTCAAGGAGATGGAGGTGCAGGTCTGTCGGGAAAGCTAGGGGAGACACTGCGTGAGTTGAGAATAAACAAAAGCGTAAACATACTCACACTGAAAGGAGGTATGATCTCCACGAAAACCGTGCACAAATACAAGACTGAGGGTATCTCCTGTCATGGTGGGTTGTGGTGGCTAGGAACGGATCAAGGCAATCAATTAGCTGCACCAAGAGCTGCACAGGGACAACACAGCGTAGCGTCATCGCCTTAGTCAGCAGTCGCGACCCGTACTTGATTCAAGTAATTCAAGTAACTTAGGGCATGACGTGTGGATAATACGAGCAGCGAATAATGATAGCGATAATACAGTACTGCAAGATAAACTGTCTAGAGATTACGCACGGGTCAACCCAATCCTTGCCGCTAGTTGTCTGTACTGCATCGTAGTCAATTTTTTGACCTTGGCGTAAAGTATTCCCAGTGACAACAACGCTAGGACTAGGTTACACACCTGGGAATCCTGGTTAGAATGTGGTATCGATGTGGAGCTCGAAGAACTTACCACAAACTCGTTAAAGTCCGCCCTTTCCTGCAACACAACTCTCCCGCAAGCCTCCCACGCTGGCGTTTCTCCCGGAAGGGCCGTATCTGGCAAGTGTCTCCCCTGTGTATCTTTTGGGATGTCGGATTTGCGTATGCAGTGTATCAGCCTTCGGTTTCCATATGGTTGGCAGAACGGCTGGTTGAGCTGCGGGGCCGTGAATACGAGCTGAATACTAGTTGTAGCAAAGATTGTACTCACCGCTTCCGCAGGGCATGGCTCACACATCCCAAAAGGCCTGCAAACAACCTCGTCTTTGCCTGTCACGGCAACTGGTGCAGGGTTGGCCCATACAAGTGCAACCCACTGCAAAGTCAAAAGCAGAGTCATCCTGCGATAAGAAAAACGCTCGAGGTGAGTTCCATAAAGGTTGACTGAATAGGAGCGTACTCACATCCTTTGAGGAAAGCCTCGCATGTTGATGGATATGGTGGCGCGGAGATGGCCTAGTTTGGGCGGCGCTAACCGGGTTACCGCGTCAGGGTCCCGGTCCCATCCAGAGCACACCATCATCTCACATCATCGCGCGCGAGCCCAAGCAAACAGCAACCAGTACGATATATACCACTTTGCGCCCTCCTGTGCTAAGGCAATACACTCCAGAGAAACTAAACCCCAAACTGCGCTAGGAAGAGAAGTATTGTGACCTTGACAATGGCCTCCAGACAACGTATAACAGTCCAAGATGCGTCCGACTCTGATTCAGACGGTGAACGACGTGTTTCCACCCTGCCCAACACTGGCGCTCGCGGTGCACTATTACAAGAAATTGGGGACGCTTCAGGTGAGCTGCGCATCACGAAACGAACTTATCTCCCCCCATTCACTTCATCTGAACAACGCACAACATGTTCTCTGGCGTCGTACTAACCTCGATGACTCGCTAGACCCCGATGAACCTTCGTTAGATTTTACGCCTCCAGCTGCCAGCGCAAGTTCATCAGTGCCGTTCCGGGCCCAGCATACACAATACCGCCCCCCAGCGGCAGACCTCGAAAAGTACAAGCGGTACGTTCAACTCTAATATTCATTCACTTACCAACTTCCCCTCCCCCTTCCCCTCTCTTTCGTCCACTCACCCTCCCAAGCCGCGTGACCTCGGCCCCCCACGTCATTCACGCATGCATTTCCCCCTGAATGAGTCCCATGACCACACCCATTTCTCACGTATCCGCTTTCTAGGTGGACATCACTATACCCAATATACTTTGACGCAAAACGCCCCTATGGACAAGGTCAACGGCGTCTGGCGCGGGAGAAGAGCGTATGGTGGCCCCAGAGCCGGGATATCGAGGTCGCGGCGCGGATGCTCGGGATTCCGACCTTCCACGAGGTGATCATTTGTTTTCGCTACTTAGCATTGCTTCGCCCAGGCAACGATAGGTTCAATCAGAGTGAATGTGTATTTTGGCGCAGCTCGCTTCATACCCATTGTTCTCATTTTCTTTGTCGATCGCGGCGGTTACTCACAGCCTAATTCTGCCTCGCAGCCAACCAAGCGCCATCCTCAAGACTGGGAAAACCCCGGCCGGGTCAAGGTATTATGGAAAGAAAATGGTCGAGTATTGAACCAAAAGTTCAGTTCCAGTACGTCCACCAACTCTCCTCTCCCATCCCAACCGAACGTACATGCACCACTCACGCCTTGAACCAGAGAAACGTCTACTCGAAGCCATCGCAACACAAATCCAAATGCACAAACCCGACCAAGTTCCCACGCCCGAATCAAGTATCCCCACACGCGCTCCTCCAAAATCAACGCAAACCAAAGGACAGTCGGTACAACGCAAGGCATTTAAAGCACCCCAAGCGCCGCAGCCGTGGCCCAAGCTGCAAGACCGTGTGAGCCCGTATTCGCCCATGGTCGACGCTGGGATATATGTAGACGCTGTATCGGTGAGTGTCGGGTGGGGGGGAGAGGACGAGTGCGGCGTTGATGAGGATGGCAGAATGCTTTGGTGGCGGAAAAGAAGAGTGCGGAGAGTGGGGCGGGTGCTGGTGCAGGTCAGCCGCAGGGTCAGGCGGGGGGTGGAAAGGGGAAGAAGAAGGTCATTCGCGTGCGCGGATAAAGATAATGTCTCCAAGTGTGCACGAGCGGTCATGATGGGACAAGCAATAACCAATGACTCCTAAATGTAAATGTAATCCCAATAGTCATCACTCGAGCGTGGTCGGTCAGAACCCCTCAAGCAATAATCTTCAAGGGTAGCGGTAGGTTTGGAATCTAGATACCATTTCCCGAGTAGTATATTTGGGTGGTGCACACTGCAGGATATAGCTACACGTGCCTCATGGCGACGCTATCCTCACACTCTCTTCGTCTCGCCCTAGAAGACACGTCGAATCAATCTTCATAGTCCGCCTCCCGCAAGAAACACACGTGAAGACTTACCACTATAGAACTTCTGCAAGAATGTCTGTCCAACCGCACTCCCTTCGTGCGAATCCTTGAGCAGACCACCCATGATATGCGGCTCTTGCTTCCAACAATTCATGGTCTCCTATAGAAATGGAAATGGAGTTAGGGTTCTGAAGAACATAATGTTTAGGGAAACAAATAGCTGTCTCCCCTACATATCAAGAGGAAGAAACCATTGTACGTGCTCACCTGGTACTCCAGTCGGCCCTTGTGCAGCAATACATCTATCACAGCTGGATCCGTCACGTATCGGTACTGCTCAAACTTTTCGCGTACACGCAATCGAATGAGTGAAGGAGGTACATTCAACCCATAGATGGAGACAATCTCGGGTGCCTGTGTGTATGTACCAGGATTGTCGCTAGATGTGAGAGCAGTCGATATGCGAATCGTAGGATTATTACATACCGAGCGGTACCAATCTCGGTAGAGCTGGATAGAACGACGACGAGCATCTATCAGGCTGCCCGAGGATTGTGAAAGACGGGAAAGACGGGAAGGAATAGTCGTCATCTCGGTGCTCGTCGAGGAGACCAATGGGCGTGGTTGTTTCTGAAGCTAAGCGCCCGGCTCTTGAGCAGGTGCTGACATCATCATCCAATTTCTGTCTTTCGAAAAGTGACATTTGACTTCTAATTGTACAAAATAACTACCCAGCATATACAAGAATGCACAACGATATATCCAAAAAACGAGTTGCAAG
Source organism: Ceratobasidium sp. 394 (assembly GCA_019616325.1). Taxonomy (NCBI): domain Eukaryota; kingdom Fungi; phylum Basidiomycota; class Agaricomycetes; order Cantharellales; family Ceratobasidiaceae; genus Ceratobasidium; species Ceratobasidium sp. 394. Next base: position 7,013 of record WSTG01000330.1, on the reverse strand, counting down.
CTTGAAATGGTCTAAAAGGCAGCAGTCCTGCCAACCCCAGTCACGCCCCTCACACCAACGGTCACATCCTTCATCGATTCAGCCAAAGCCGAGATGGCAGCTTCGACCTTGGCTTCATCGGGTACAGTTCCATTGGCTTTTTGCGTGTACTTGTCGTTCTCCGCGATCACTTTGTTGATTTGGGCAGTCACTTCTGGCGACAAGTCTGCGCCAAGTTCACGTCCCATCAGACCCTCGGCGAACCATGGCTTGCTCATGTAGTTACGGACTCTATACGTCCGGAAATGAAGCTGGTTAATATAGGGGTTATCGCGCGGATAGAAACGAGGGCGCACCCATCAGGCAAAATGATAACCACATTCTGACCCTCCACGTCTCGTCCAGGAGCAGCGGTGAGCCAAGACAGCGTGGCAGCAATAGCAGCGCCAGAACTTCCGCCCACCAAAAGACCCTCCGTTTTGATCAAATCTCGAGACGACTTGAAGCATTCTGGATCCGCAACTTTGACCCAGTCGTCAATCAAGCCAGGTTCTCGAGAGAGCACATCAGGCGTAAAGTCGTAGCTACCCGACCTGGTCAACGAACGAATACAGAGCGAGGAACTTGGACGTACCCGATTCCCTCAATTTGGTAAAACCCGTTTTCTCCTTCATTCAATTTGTTCAGCGACTCCGGACGTGCTAAGATACTGCCACGCTGCCTCATCACGAATTCAGCACGTGTCTCGGATTGAATTAGACTGAGTACTCACCGGGTCAACCCCAACAACCACGCAGTCCTTGTTATGCCTCTTCAGTACGCGTGCAGTCCCAGAGATGGTTCCACCCGTCCCTGCACCAGCAATAAACACATCGACCTTCTTGTTCTCAGGCAACGATTCAATGGCGGCGACAATTTCAGGACCGGTGCCAAATTCGTGAGCAAGAGGATTGTTGGGGTTGCGGTACTGGTCAAGGACGACAGCATTAGGAATAGCCTCTCTTAACCGCCTCGCCATCCCCAGGTTTGACAACGGGCTAGATGAGGCGACTTCTGTCGGCGTGCGAATAATTTCCGCACCCAAGGCTCGCATTGTAAGTTCCTTCTCGAGGGACATTTTCTCGGGAAGAGTGATAATAAGCGGGTATCCACGAACGGCGCATGCAAGCGCGAGCCCGATCCCTATCAGTGAATGACCGTGTTCAGCTTTATTACTGACCAAAACAGATGGCGCCACTGCTGACCTGTGTTACCGCTTGTGGGCTCAATCACAACGCTCTTTCCGGGAATCAAGATCCCGTCCTTTTCAGCTTGCTCGACCATTCGTTTGGCAATTCGGTCTTTGACAGAACCGCCAATAGACATGAATTCTGGCTTGCCGACTGTGCAACGTGGTCAACTCAAACTCAATAAGAAGAGAGGAGGGAAAAGGCGTACAGAGGTTGCTCTTGATACCGTTCTGCTTTGCCAGACGGTCAAGTCTAACCAGAGGTGTATATCCAACACCCCCAAGAGCGTCGTCGAGAATTAGCGGGCGGGTCACATTAGGAGCAGAGGACACTGAAGTAGCGTGAACCATGTTGAAGATTGAGCGAGTATGAAGGAGATCTGGGAGCAGGTGGTTGCGGTACGAAGATTTTGTACAGAGCCTGAGTTGGCAAAATCGGACTGATAGCGTGAAGCGCGTGCCAGGATTCCCGAGGTCAAGCGGCCGGAACAAGAAGGTTCACAGGCTGTGCAGTCACGTGAGCAACCCTCACAGTGTGATTAATCACGAAAATTCAGACCCCGTCGATCACTTCCGCGAGAGTTGCTCTGCAAAATCTCACCACTGGTTTCGTTGCTCACTGCGACTCAGCATTCGGTTGCTTCTAGCGTTAGGTAGCAGTCTATCCTCGGACTCCGAGGATTGCGCAAGGCGTCTATCAAATGGCGTGCTTACCTGGCACCGATAGCACCGAGTCGTGGTTATGGTCGGTTTAGTTCGGGATACTCTTGTGAGTTTCTTCTGATGATCCCCCTGTCTGTGGCCGCGTGCCCTGCCCCCTGACTTCTGTGTGGCGCAGAACCGAGAAAAGTTTAGGGACGTGGTGCTTCGGTGCACTTTAAGAGACTCGCTTTTGTTTTCGGTGAGCAGCTTGGCGTAAGCACTCTGGGCTAATCACAAGCGGAGAGCAATATGGCACATTATGCCTTGAAGCGTATTACACGTCAAGTTATACAAGGAAGCTCTCGTCGTTGAATATGTTGAATCTGTGGGGCGAAAGCTAAAATACCAAACGGACACACCTCAGGTTCACATGGCGAGTTATCGCTCCAATCACAGCTACACCGACCTATAGCTTCTATACTAGCTAGCTAGCTCTCTAGCTTCGCGAACGCACGAAAGGGAGAGCCAAGTCGGACAGGGTGCAGATTGATTTCAACGGTACTGACTTATGTACAGATGTAGGGTAACGTTCGGAACCACAACTTTCTGTTTTCGAATTGTGGATGAGAGCTACTTAACCATTCCACCGACACGTGGCCGAGTGTCGTTTCTTTCATAATCCCACCCCTTGCATTGTACCAGTAGCCCACTTGCCTTGAAAGACGTACTCCTGCTCCGTATTTATTTACCCTTACAAATTTCTTAAGTGACGTGAGATTGTGCGACGCCAGATCCCTTGTGAAATACGTTAAGGTACGGTCAAAGGCACCGAGGATCGAGGCGCTGCTAAATTGGGAGGTACAGGCGTCAGCAGACAGCCCGTATTCTCCATTCCAAGGTTGAAATCGCAACGATCCACGCATCACGGACCGTATATATGCGCGGCCAACGACCTAAGATCAAACTTTTGCACTGGAATGTGAGCCCTTGCGCTGCCTGTCAAGGAGGGGGGAGCACACACACGGTCTCCACGGGGTGGATTAGGAGCCTGTGAATCGACCAGTATGGTACTTGTACCCACACAGCCTCTACATCCATTCATATACTCGACTTGCCGCTGATCCGCCTCGTTCTCTGTCCCCGAACTGGCCGTATGCCTTGATCAGATGAGTCGCTGAGCGGGCCGGTGCGTTATATCGCTGTCATCACTGCCTCGTGAAACCGTATATTTGGCTTGCCATTGCTCGATCAAACTGCGTCGTTCCGCTCTTCCATCCCCTCCTACTGAACTGGCCTCTTACTGATTTAACAATGGCTGTCATGACTGTATTATTATCTGTTATGCTTCTCAGCCTCGGCCACGTCCATGCTACTCCAAAGGCTGCATGCACTAAGAGGTACTCGGGAGAATTCACGACGAACCAATTTCAGGACACAAAGGGTGATCGTGAGTGTTCTTAGAGACTCGCACGCCTTGGGAATGGAATCTTACACGGCTATAGTTGTGTTTAAGCCATATTACTTTAATTCCCACAACCAGGTGGCGTACGACGCCAAGAACCCTGAAAAGCACGACAAGATCATTGCCGAATTTCAGGTCAGCTGCTTGTGCCCACCCTCGATCTCGCTATACTAACAGTCAGCTGTTTGTTTTCAGACATGCACTCCTAACTATGCTCAGGAGCTCAACAAGAATGACGATGATGTAGTATACGGTCGATTTTATATCCCAAAGCTCAAGAAATGTCTCGCCGTAACTGTAAGTTGGCCCTAAATACGTTTTTTCACCCACAAGTATTGGGCGATTGATCACTGGAGCAACGACGCAGGATCCTTCGAGTAACCCTCCATACTACCTAGGCGTCAGCCCGTGCCCTAGCGCCCAGGACATGACAACCAAGGCTTCGATTCCCTTCAACTTTGTTTCCGATGAAACGGGTGGAGAGGTTGATATGCGCTGGCTGGGAGGCACCATTCCGTCCAAGAAGATCTACCAAGGTCCCAATCCACCTGCTAAATACTGTTATGGGCAGTACTATGTCAACTCGACGAACCTACAATACGGGTATAACTTCCCTTATCTCGGCCAACCCAATACGCGTAGCGCGGATGACTATAGGATTCGCCTGTACTGCGGGTTTCGGCCAGAGGGGAAGGGAACTGGGTTCAATAGCTTTCTTGTCCCGATTAACTAGAGCCTCTTCTAGCAGTTAATACGGCTACACACTTGTCCATGCGACGCTTCTACTTCTGTTTCTCTTGGATGTCGACTAAATTCTGTATGGTCTACATGGACTCTTCTCGAGGTTGATTGTATTAATATAGGGTGGTGTCGCAATTGTGTGAAAAATACGTGTTGGGAGACTGTGTTCCGTGACTCAAAGTACCCGTTTAACTTGCGAGGTAGCAAGATACAAAGATACACTGCCTCCACAGATCATTCCAGAGCGCATATATTTACAACCAAGACTTTCGCCACTAATCCCCACGCCGTGGAGGGCCTGCTGGAATCAAGCTTCAGAGTATGAGCATTCCGGATAGCATCGCAAGCAACCTGGTCACTTGATGAGAAGCCGTTGAAACAAACAATTTGGATACTCACACGGGTTGCATGACTTTTATGCCGTGCTGCATCACACTCAATAGATTTAGTCTAGGAAATCCTACCAAACGTGGGTCCAACCTTTTGTGCTAATGCTCCGGTCATAAACGGGAACGCGGCAGACCCTGCCGAACCAAAACTGCCAGTCGAGACATTTACTCTGTTAGTGCGTTCATTTTGAAGTACAGAAGCTCACTTACGAGGCTATCCAGCCAATGCTTCCCACCAGGATCCTACAAGTAGGGTTGAGCGGTTCCACTCGCTAAGATTATTAAATTCTCAAAACTGACTGCCTTGGTACAACCTTCCCAGTAATATTCATAGCAATGGGATAGAGTGGTCTACATTTCAGCGATGAGTATATTTCGTGCGCCTCTTATAATCAGTACGTACCCTAAGGCCGTGCGCAGGTATTAGCCCCAACCGTATTTTTCAATTCAATTATGCTCACCGAGTAGAAATCCACTCAATGAAACTGCAATACCATTCTCGATAATGTTTGGAACAAGCCAGACAGTCAGCTCAAGGCCGACAACCAAAAGCGAGCATAAATAGACCATGTGCCGCTCTCCGAGCTTTATGAGAAGAGTTAGCAAGTAGAAAACAAGTTCATCGAAGGGTAACGGGCCTTCTCGTTGATCCAGACTAATGCAACACGTCCAAGCATCAGACCTGTAACATAATAAATATCGGACAGGGATCAGTTAGTATAGATTATATCGTACCGCCAAAAAAGCTGCTAGCATGGCGAACATTCAGCCCAACAAAAGAACTATTTGGATGATACCTACCTAGATATATATCCAGCCGATGGCCCCCCACCACGTTCTTGAATGACAAACTAGAATAGTTTTTGTACGGTTTGACTATTTCCTTGGCGAATCCATGTACGTACTGTCACAAACCAGCCTGATATGCATTTATATGAGAGCACTTCTCAACACCAAGAAGGTAACTGACCTCCAATGGTTACTTCAACCCCTACATAAAACCAGATGAAAAACGCCATGAGCTGAACTGCTCTTGAGGTGAATATTTCCCAGTACTTGTTTGTATTATTGGTCGTTGTTGACGTGCTGGGATCCGTAGGAGTAACTTCGGTGCCGAGAATGTCTGCGATTGCCACTCATAATTGTGAAGTTGTCTAGCGAATAGGTTTAGCAACAACCCACCATCTAGTGAATGTAATTTAAATACGGCAACAATTACAACTGCATTTATAACCGATACTCCCAGTGAGGTCAAGTAGTGAAACGACCATCTCGGAAGCTGGGAAAACTGAGTCGCTACGAGTGGGGCAATAAATGCTCCCGCACCTATGTGTTATCCTAAGTAATCACCAAAAGTCTGTGTTTAAAACCCATAGGGCTTACCATAGACTCCATGGAGTATGCCCATTTTGGCAGAGGTATTCTTAGGGAGGGCTGTTATGAACCCATTAGCTTGAGCATCCTGAAGGGAGAGTCCTAGCAGGACTATGTCAGCCAAAAATAGTGTTGTGGTGTGATAGCTAGGGTACCTACCAAATCCATTGATGAAGTATGCTACAATCAAGCTCGTTTACTGGTCTTCTCCAGCTGCAATTCGTATCCGCGCTTACCGATGCACATCACCGGGAATGGCAGAGCGGGGATAATCAGGCTATATGCAAGCACTTGAAGCAGACCCCCTTCATAATTTTAATGATGAAGTTATATGCCAGGCGAACTCCAGTTATCTCACCTATCAGCATAACTTTGCCAAATCCCAATCGATCTGTCAAGAAAACTAAGTGTGCATTAAGACAAACGAGTATGCTGCTAGGAGTATCACAAAAACCCCACCGTTGATCATCGCGGCTGAGATGAAACCACCAAAGGTTGAGACGAAGAGCATTGAAACTACCGTAAAGTTGATTCTGTAATGTGCTTGAATCGTGGGCAAAAGTGGCCCCGCAGTAGCGTCGTTCCAACCAGCCTAGAAAGATACAGGAAACATGGCAAATCATTCCATTAGATTCCACTCAAGTGTGACCAGTCGTAAGATTTACCAGAAACAAGCACGCACAGCAAACGGAAATTGCAGTCCACTCCCTTTTCGGGCTCATTCCATGCCGGAATTCCTGTACTATGGCTTGGCAACGGCGCTAAATCTGCTCCTTGCAGCCCAAGCGTATTCATCTCAACAGAGGTCGAGTCATGAGGGTGACTTTCCGCTGTAGGAGAGCGCGTATTCATAGTGAGCTCAAGCGTTGACATTGCCACACTGTGTTCTCGAGAGCGGAAGATTATAGGCCTGGGGAGAATTCGAGATGATCGCCTACCCTTATATAGTTTTTCATGGTCACACGACGCATCAAGACTGACAAATACCAGGGTGACTCGCAACCTGATGACTCGGAGAATATGGCACGAATGAGGGGTTTAGCTCTAGCTCCTACGATGAGTGTTATTGTGTCGAATGCTCGGTAGACACACTGGATAGTGCAGAGGCGAGCCCAGAGCCGCACTATAACAAGTCACGGGATTAAACCTAAGTCCGCACAGGGACTTTATTGAGGTACTTTCAGGGATTTCTAATCGG
>WSTG01000329.1:0-21163 GCA_019616325.1 Ceratobasidium sp. 394 | reverse complement strand
GTAATTTTTTCCCTGAACTCTAGACGCGGTAAATCACACTCGCGTGAGGGAAAGCTATCGTACTTCACCTTCCATGGTGCCCGCGGTGGTTGAGGGTCGAGATGAACACAGCTGGAGACACAGAAGAAAGCAGAGGGGCGTCTCGGCACTTGGTCGTCTTGCGAGCCAAACTATGACACACAAACACACAGCATTAAATCAAGTGAATAACAACCGGCGTATATACACTTTGTTCGACGGTAGACAATAAGGACAGAATACAAGGAAATTGAGATGATGCCATTCAACTGGTTTTACGCCCCCGCGACTTGCTCGCCCGCAATGACTGGGCTAGAATCCATTGTGGCGGCTTGTTTCCATCGCGTGGTCGAAGTACATACCCCTTTAACACCAGATGAGGATGGCCTTCCAGGCATGAAATCCACCGAAGCGTGGGTTTGCCGACCAAAACCCAATAGCCGCACGTAGTACTGCCCGGTTTCACTGGCGAAAAATGGATATCACCTACTTCTCGGTCTTTGGTTGGTTGCCGCATCCCTTCCTCGCCGGAGAACGACCATTTCCCAGGGGTAATTTGCTCCTGGGTATTCGGCCGCTTCCTAAACCATAGAAGTCCGTCGGATGGTCCCCTTGTGTTCAAGTCATATCAGCTACTGTGGTACCAGAACAGAACTGAAATACTACTCACGTCCATCTACTTTCTACTGCGTGTGAGGTCCTTTGCGACTGCGCAGCATTAGATCTGAATATAAGTATAAGTTTAGTACATATCGGTGATTCCCAGCTTCTCATACTGACTCTTGGATGGCCGAGCCTTTTGGTTTGGAGACGATTCTAAGGCAACGCTCGTCAGTTCGGTTAGAGATAGACATATCGGCTCTCGTGCGTACCTATCTACCTTTGCTGCCAAATCTAGGTATTCTGGACCACGCATCCGGCCGTTATCGCTGAGTTCACTCCATACATCGCTTTCTTCTTCGTTTCCGTCCGGCCCTGCGCTCTCAAGTTCTCCCTGCGAATCACCCTCCTCTTGGCCCTCTTCATCGACAAAGCCCTCCTCGCCCTCATCAAACTCCTCAAACTCCTCGCCTTCACCCTCGTTCTCGTTCTCGTTCTCGCTCTCGCTCTCGCCCTCGCCCTCGCCCTCGCCCTCACTTTGTCCATCGCCCTCGCCCTCTTCACCCTCGTCCTCCTCCTCGTATTCGAACCGTCCCTTGCCTTTCCCCTTGCCCATGCCCTTGCTTCGACCCTCGCCCATAGCCGTATCTCCCACCCCAGCTACGTTCGCCCGCTCCCCTCCAGCCTTGCGGCGGCTATACATATCCGCGTCGACGTTACCGGTACCAGCCACAGAAGTGGCGGTCTGGTAAGATACTTGGCTTGAGGTTTCTATGTCATCGGTTTGCGAAATGTCGGGTTTGGGATGGGGCACTGGCACAGGGCGCGGTGGGTCTAGCTTTTGTGTACGGGGCGAAGCTGGCACGCGTTTAAGGGGTTTGCTGAACTGGGGTGGAGATTGTCGTGGGGTTGCCGGCGCCTGCTTAGTTGTACGAATGGGCGAGGATACGGGAGTGGGGAGTGAGGCGTGACAGTCGTCCTCTGTTGGGGCAGGGGAGCTGGCACAGTATTGATTAGAATCTGACACGAAAGAGTTAACGTGATAGCATTACGAGGTTGGCGCAAAGAGCGGTGGTGCAAGGGTCTTTGAAGTGCTTGAGCTCGATATACTAAGGACGTCAATGCCTCTGGATCGGGATAGGTACGCTCAGTTAAGTTAAGTTCTTCCAAGAGCCGTAAACACTCACGGGGAATCATTTCGAGGGGGGTGCTGTTTTTGACGGTGGATCCAGTTGCGCACGGACCGAGGCGTTTTGCTGAAGAAATGCCTTGTATTCAGAAGGCAAATACGATGTACTGCTTACATACCTAAACTGTCGATGTCGCAGCAATGTAGTTCTTCCGCTAGATTGGCGTTGGTGTTAAGCATCGCAGCCCCTGTCTCAACCCAGACCGAGAATAACCGAGAATTTACACATACCTGGAGGATGACCGAGAAGAACCGGAAGAATTTGAACTATGCGGCAGAGACCAGTCGAACAATCCGTTGACTCCAAAAGGTGGGGGCAAGCTACTCGGAACTAGGTAGTGGCCCTTAGGCAAGGGCGAGGGACGCTCCACACGGGATGGGACAGCTCGTTCAGCTGGCATGGTGGGTAGACGCGAGATTGAAAAAAGAAAGAAAGAAAGAAAAATACGATTAATAAACTAGCAGAAAGAATGGACTGTGAACGACCAGCGTACGATGGGAGTGGGGAGAGGTTTGGTTCAGCCGAGTATTTAAGCACGGCGGCCAGACCTGAAGCCTCCGGTCAAGCCTCCGGTTGAGTCTCCGGTTAAGCCTCATTATCGACGACGGACAATAAAATTTGAAATTACTCAATTGGGGAACGTCTTTGTCCTGTAGGCCGATCTGACTCTGCGACCTCTTTTCCGACAGCAATCGCATTGCTCCACCTGATGCCACTGCTTAATTCTCAATCTCAGAAAGCTCTCATCGCTCGCTATATCGCTGAAGATAGCCTGTCCAGTGCGAACGACGAGAAAACTAGGGGGACTCGGGATGCTAAAGATAACGACACGGAAGACGACAACACTGGCCAAGTTAGCCAACCGTCTTACGAAGATGCAACGATACTAGAGCTTCAATTTATTGAAGAACAGTTCTTAGCCTACTCGCAATCACCCTTCAACATCGCTGAGCTTCAGTTTAACTCAAAAGAATGCCCCAAATCTCTGCTCTCCAATGAGTCTCACACCCCAGACTTGGACACCCTGCTCGGGTACCTCCCCCTAGTGTTGCCCGCAACTAAGCAATTCAGTTACCGCGCTCGTGGATATACGAGGCTTATAACCACTCTTCAGCATATGGACTTGCCCTCTACGGAACTCGTCGCTCATCACTCGGACCTTATCGCCATTATTTCGGCAGAGTTAGCTTGTTTGCTATCGGCCGCTACTGAAGAACTGAGAATGCAGGCTACCATGGGTACACACGAGGATGGATCAAGGCGCATACACTTCGGTGCGTATTTACCGATTCTACGGTATTAGTGAGTGAATCTGACTCCCCAAATTAACATCGTAGCTGCTCCAAATTCGGGGCGACGCACCTCACCGATTGTACTAGCCACCATAGTACTCGTTGCCATTGTCCATTGCATGATGGGAGTGGCGCGCGACCACTGCAACTTATTACTCAAATGCTTCCGGTGCATCTTGCAGCTGGCAGCAAACATGCAGGGCACACAGGCCACAATATTCACCGCCAATCATATCAAGCCTATCCCGATCACCCTCCCAACTGCTCTCCACTACCTTGGACTTCAAGACAATCTCGATTTATACGTGGTCTGCCCGTCATGTGATTCGTTATATAAAATTGGCGCCGAATCATGTCCTCCCGACCAGTGTATTGATCGCGATATAGACGGGAAATTGTGCGGCGCTCTTCTTTTCACCCACCAGCACCGTGGTAACTCAACCTGGAAGAAACCAATTCGCCGGTTCAGTCACCAACCCCTTGAGTCTTGGCTTTGCCGGTTTCTTAGTCGCCCAGGCATCGAGGACATGCTCGAGTCCGCTCGCCCCGTAAATGAATCGCTCTGCACTGATATCTGGGGCGGTCCCTATCTCTCAAATTTTTCAGTCGACGGCAAGACGCGTTTCTTCGAATGTCCTGCCGACGAACTTCGCTTGGCTTTCTTGGTCTATTACGATCATTTTAACCCGTTCACGCTCAAGATATCTGGGAAGAAACGGAGTAGTGGGCTGCTCATGATGGTCTGTCTGAACCTCCCACCTGAAATTCGCTATGACCTCAAAAATATCTATGTCGCCGCTATGCTTCCTGGGCCGAAAGAACCTACTCTAGAAAATATCAACAAGTTCATGCGACCGATCGTCGATAATCTCCACGAGCACTATTTGTCCGCCGTGCATATATCCAAGACCTACAAGCACGCCAAAGGCCGTAAGGTCCGGAGCGTCGTACCTGTTTCCAGCATGGATATCATGGCCTCTCGCCCGTTCGCAGGGATCGGGGGACCATCCCATAACATCTTCTGCTCTTTTTGCAACGCCTCTCTATCCGAAATCGACAACTTCAACGTCTCATCGTTCGATGAGAGGTCTCTGGCCGAATATTTAGTTGGCCTGAACCACTGGGATGCTGCAAAAAGCTCGGCTGATCGCGAGCTTGTGTGGAAAGATCATGCTGTACGTCGCAGCGAATGGTCCCGCTTTCCATGGTACGACCCCTTCAAAGGAACAATAATCGCCCCTCTGCACTGGACTAAAAATGTGCTGGAGAAACAAATCCGTGAAAATATGGGATGCAGCGCTGTTCTTCACCACGGCATTACGGAACCCCCACCTCTCTCTCGGCCAATTACAGCTGTGGAAGCTAATTGGGGCTACCAAGCGATGATCTACTCAAGCGAGGAGGACTTCCAAAAGTCAAATATGCCAGAGCCGCTACTCCGCTTCATTTGTAGGAAGCAGAACATTTACGAAGCCGGACTCCCCTCTAAACGACTAATCGAGGAACTCTCTGCATTTGTGTGTACCTTTGAGCTATTTTTTTCGTCAAAAATTTGTGCTAACATCATGTTCTGATAACAGCGACGACGGCATGGTATTGTCAACGCCGATGGATCGGCTTCTAACCCGGAGCAAAACATATCTGTATCTATTGCAAAGTCCGAGTACTACCTTAGCAAAGTTGACGAATCTCTCTCAATCCTTGAAGCCAACTCAACTATGGCGTCTCTCCGTGGACTTTCCAGCAAGTTCATGATACTGTGGGCGAGCGAGGATAAGAAAGCCGTGCTTATGAAGCGATTGGTTGAACATTATGTGAGTTGTACCAACGATAAGCCCCGTACTGAGAGCGCTGATAGTAGTTTAGAAAACCGTAACGATAGTTGTCCTTGCCGAGACCGTTCGCTCGAAAAATGACGTGCGACTTCTTGGACTGGAGATAGTTGCTGCAATCAAAGACGACATGCAGCGAACGTGCATCCCAGGCTGGATAAAGAAGCCACCGATCAATTTCGCGACTATAGATCATGGGAAACTCGCATCAGAGGAGTATAAAAGTCTGGCGTTGGTGTCACTTCCAATCACTCTTATTAGGCTCTGGGGTACTGGTAATTCGACACTTCGTGAGCGGCTGGATAATTTCCTCCACCTTTCAATCGCAGTTCGGATTCTTTCGTATCAATCATTAACCGAAAACGACATAGCGTACTTCGAATATCACTATCAGCAGTACGTTAACGAGCTTAAGCAACTCTATCCGTTCTGCACCATCACCCCAGTCCAACACCTCGGCCTACATATCCCCTACTTTATGCGAACACTTGGGCCGACAACACGCTACAGCGAGAACACCTGTGAGATGTTCATTGGTATGTTGGAAGACATATCGACCAATCATCGAATTGGTATGTCTATATATGCGCTTTTGCACATCTAGTTTCATTTCGTCTTCCATTGATCTTTAGGTGAGCTTGAGCAAACCCTCCACCGGGAGCTCATTATGGCAGCAAATCTCAAAGCGATGACCGAACGATGGAATTTTTCGGATATTTTAGAGCCCTATGCGGACCTCATAGGCGATTTCTTGCAGAACAGATACCCCGGCAGCGAACGGCCTTCCTCCGCGGGTTGGTATACCAAACACAAAGGAGATCCAATGATGGTGGACCCAGATACTCACGCCGCGTTATCCTCTTGGGCCGAATTGAACGGCATTCCCCCCTTCACCCGCCGCTTACATGTGTGTGAACAACTCCGTCGAGGCAACGTGGCATATCAGCCGTTCAAGGATTCTAGGGGTAACAGCTGCATCTCTTTTCGGCCTAGGGGCATCATTGCACCGGTTCCGGGCCGAATTGAAGCGATCTTACAGGAGCCGAAAGAAGCCATTGCGACCCAAGATCCCCCTCGCATCATTGTATTAGCGCGGACTTTCATCCCACTTACTGATGAAGATGCCGCCAATGATCCGTATCGCAATCATCCGATAGTCGGAACCTCACGATTTGGAATCATGCGAATCTTCTATGATGCCGTTGATACCAACCGAGTCCACATTATCGAGCCAGACGACATTGTCTCCCACATTGCAGTGTGCGGATTTTTCGACCCACACGGCATAATATCAGCACCCTGTTCTGTTGTAGTGGACCTTGATATGGTATGTGATATACGCAGCTTTTCATACTCGGTATTAACGTATTGTGCAGAAACATACATTTGATCCCTGAAAGAGCTTACTGCGTGCTAGGATAACGGATAAGTCAGCCGCTGTGTGCCGCAGTCTGCGACGACGCGTAGAATGGCGCCCAGCCATGTTTCCTCTGCACACAACTCTTTCCTTTCTCTCACCACTCTGTACCGTCTTTAGGCATTAGCTCCGCATTCCGTCTAATCGATTGTATTTTTGTTTCTCACCCACTACTCCGCTCTAACATGAGGTCAGGATTGGCCACCCGCTCGCGCCTCGGGCGCCTCGGTCCGCCCTCCCTAGTTCCCTGCTCGTATTCTCGTCTCTTTCTTTCCCCAGCACCGGCTGCGTACGGAGGCTTAGTACACAATGTTTAAGATGAACTCGATGATCGTTTGATTATTCAGTTCAGTACTAAAGGGAAAAGTTACAGAATGGTTGGCAACCTTGAGTATCGGCTCCCTTAACCCTTATCGCCGCCCAAACCACTAGGGATACGGTGAATAAGAGAGCCATGTAAATGCACTAAGTATACACGGGCGCACATTCGGTTAATGGATTTAATACGCGATAAATGCACGCACCAAATGATGTAACATCAACCGTGATGGATGTCGCTTATAAACTTCACCGAACGTGTAGTATGTCGGCCTTAACTCCTATTTCGTTGAGGGTAAAATAGGAGTTAACGAGATTAGTGATGGGGGATTCTGTACTCACTGGTAGAGCGAAAGCGCCCTTAACTTCCGCCTGTTTGGTGTCACTATTAGAATACACCACGATCGTAATGACCCCAATCGCTCCGGTAAACGCCACGTATAGCATGTCTTGGTTTGCCTGTTGAATAAGACTGTAAATCAGCAATACTAAACAACAATAATCGATGACACTAACCACAATCGCTTCAACACAGTGTGCCCCTGCAGCAAGCACATGTTCAGTAGCTAACATCAACCGATAGGTAAATTACATACTACGTGTTAGTTTTTGGCGACACACGCCATTGCGGTCAAGTATCGAAATTGTTCCATCCGGGGTACCGCAGACTACCTTGTAGTCTTTTGTTAGCGTTACCGGTGTATAGTGCTGGAACTTGCACCCCTCCTGCCCGCTCTTCAATAGGTACTTATGGGACAAAGCCGTATGAGGTCCTTGAGGCGAGAGTGGCCAGATATGAATGAATCGGTCCAGGGTCGAAACCGCCATAATCGACCCGTCAGATGAAATGGCGGAAGTAACACTTGGCACCTCGAAGATAAGTTACGACGCTTGATTAGTAATATGGTCACTCACATTCGATAACCCTCCTCTTGTGTATCCAGTGATACCAAATTTCTTGCTGATGACCACGTGCTAGGGCACGACACAACTCAGTCCAAAGAGAATAACAAAAACTGACACCACTCACGCTGCGCCAGATTCTGAGCCTATGAAGAGGCGGTTATTTGCGCCGAGGAAATGCAGTGAATTGACATGGGCTGGAACACTCTCGTAGCGAACGCGGAAGAAATCGAACGCCTCCCAGGCGGCATTACGCTCACCGGGGCGATGCCGCCAAATGGCGACGTAGTTCGAGTAGCCAAGGGCCAAAAATCGGTTCTTCGCGTTGTAAGCGATAGCACAAATCGGAGAGACAAATCTATGAATCAATTCGACGATCCGGATTTTGCGTTCCTAAAACCATGTCAGGGCGGACCATCAAGTATATAGACAACACGAAAATACCGCGGGACGAGGATCAGTTTCAATCGTGGCCATGTATACGGCCCCATTCACACATCCGAAAATGATTTCGTGATCGCCAACCCAGGTTGCGGCAGTGATACAGCTAAGAGGTCCCATACCCACTTGAAGAGACACAAGACCGTTTGAGCGGTTTAGAAAAGTCAAGTCGCCTTTATCCGTAGCCAAGCAAATCCAAGATCCCTTTGGGGATACCGTGAAGACAGTTAGTCTCCCAAACTGGGGGCTTACAAAGTTGAAGAGCTCGTTATATTGGCGGTCGTTCTGAGGCATGCTGTCGGCGAAAAAGCGAGTACGAGCCAAATGGATCTTATATAGGACCAGCCAAGACTAGGATTCCTCCCAAGTGTCGGTATAGCACGCTGATCGGGGCCAACCAGCACCCCGCCACCAGTAACCTTCACGCTTGACGAGCGCCTCTATTAGAACCCAGCGAGCATCCACCCTCTGAGCCTCGACAGCCCAAACGGGGTGACAAAGAAAACCCGGCCATAATAATGAAGGTACGAGAAGTGAGCGCTCAAAACCGACATGTGACGTGGACATCTCTGGCGGCTAGATTGTTTGAGGAACGCCGAGCAGGAGGATCGGTGATGAAACCGACAGATCGGGACGGACCCGTCTCAATTAGCAATTAGACCGAGAATGCATTACAATGGACAGAAACTAGTAGAGTACAACTATGACCAGGTCAACGATTCACGTCGACAAGTTATACTTTACGACTGTAACGAGTGTAAGAATCAAAAGTAGACCTCAAAATCCAACTTGGTGGCGATTTGGCTCGTTGAGACAAGACATGGCTGGGGTACAACGGATGAGGAAAGCCGCGAAGTACCTGCAACCAACGTTTCGGGTGTCCACGCTGTTTCACGCAAACCCAGAACGACGCATCGACCTGACCGGGGAGAAAAGAGAAATGGATGTCGCCAATCTCCCGCGAAACAGCTTTTTGTCGAAAAAGGCCATCAGGAGAGTATGACCAGCGTGCGCTAGTACCTTCCTGCAAACCCTTGGGCGAAGTTCGGAATTTCAAGCGCCCGCCCTTCTCGGACCTATGCTCTCGTGAGGACAGGCACCCTTGAACATATATTGATGGTCACTTACTTCTTATCGACGCTCCCACGAATTGGGCGCTCCGGTATTGAACGAATGCTTGAACGGCGAGGACTACAACCGCATTAGAGGAAAGCTATTCGGCAAACTCGTTCGACGTACCTGAATCGGCTATAAATTGGAGCCATTGACTCGATATGACACGACCCGCGTGTGAGGAATGGGTAGACAACGAAGGAGGAGATTAAAGTGAAAAGCGAAAAAAGACAGGAGTTGCGTAGGGGGGAGCTTGTAGCTTGAGAGAAATCCAAGGGATTTATGAGCGCATCCCCACAAAGGCCAGCCTTACGGGGCTTGATTGTCGAGGGGCAAGCCTTGGTTTACTTGTTTGTCCGTCACGCATACGGTGCGCGGTCAACCCAAGTGTAGCATTATGGGGCTTGATTGTCGAGGGGTCAGCCTCGGTTTGCTCGTTCGTCTATATTGTATATGGTAGGTAGCCAGCCCAATTCACCTGGGCATTCAAGGCTCAGTGGGCGTTTTTCAGAAAGCCTTTAATTAGAAACTATATTTGGGTAGACATGAGCAAAAACCAATGTATTGGCAATGTCAGACGTAAAGCACGCAGCTAATCTCTGAGTACAGTATTAAAAACGGACAAGCTACCACGATGCATAGCGTAGTACTCGAAGAAGTCTGGATAAGGAACCCAACAGGGAACGGAACGACCACGCTGGTAAAGTGCCAGACCAGGGTACAGCGGGTGCCAATATCCTCGCTCCACTATTACCCAGCGGAGTCGACCCCTGCGTGGAATACAAACGTGGAAGGTGGCATCCGAAGCGCCCGGGAGAAGGGAAAAGTGGACATCACCAACGTAGCGGCCAACAGTGGTGGCACGCATAACCCCGCTCCGAGGCGAATAGGACCACCGACCACCACCGATAACCGGGTCGTAACTCGGAGGGAGTGCGCGAAAGTGCATAAGGCCACTCCCTACGCATCTGGTGTCAAGGTCAAGTCAGGAAAGGCGAAACTTCACGACGAATGTTGCGTTACGTACGTGACGTCAACATTACCGGGGGGCTGGTAGTCTGGATTCGGATTCATGAGGGCCACGCTCGGGTTCGCAGGATCGCTCGGGTTCGTTGGATCTGGATTAGTGACTAGTCAGTGTGTAGCCGAGCGATCATAATCACATGTACTTACCCATTTTACAAGACCGATCGACGGAGTTGGAGCAGCGACGAAGGGAACTAGGGAATCGTGCTGGCCGTAATGTCAGGCGTGGAGTGAGGGGACGTCAATCGCGAGGAAGACTAGGGCAAGGCCTACTCCGCTGGATTGCGCTAGAGCTGTATTTGCAGCCGTGCATGCAGATTGTCGGAATGACGGCCCGCCTTCAGAACAATGAACGGCAAGCCCCAGAAGAAGTCGACTGATCCACGGGCGACCCAGGGGCCATGCGAGAAGCGTTGAGGACTGTTGAGACGAGGCTTGTAGCCGAGGAGACAGGGCAAAAGCGTTGTATACCAGGAGTGGCGCCGAGAACCGTAGAGGCACAACCGTTGAAAAATACGAGTGGATTACGGGTGGCGTGGAGAACTGTAGAATCAAAAGTGTTGCGAACTAAGAATGGTGTTGAGAGTTGTAGAGTTAAAGGTGCTACGAACTAAGAGTGGCTTTAAGAGCCGTAGAGGCGCAGCCATCGAAAAATGAGAGTGGCGTTGAGAACTGTAGAGTTAAAAGTGTTGCGAACGGAGAGTGGCGTTGAGAACTGTAGAATTAAAAGTGTTGTGAACGATAAGTGGCTTTGAGAAGTGTAGAGGCACAGCCGTTGGGATTGTGGGTAGTGAGCGATAGTGGCGTTGAGAATTGTAAAGGCACGGCCGCCGAAGATTACGAGTGGATTACGAGTGGTATTGAGAACTATAGAGTTAAAAATATTGTGAACTAAGAGTGGCGTTGAGAAGTGTAGATGCACAACCGTTGAAAAATGAGAGTGGCGTTGAGAACTGTAGAGTAAAAGTGTTGCGAACTAAGAGTGGCGTTGAGAACTGTAGAGGCGCAGCCGCAGAAACTATATATGCAAACAGATGTAAACAGTGGCGCTAAACTTCGAGAGTAAAGCGCAATGCGCGGCGTGCTTAAGATGACGCCGAAGGCATTATGTAAATAGCAAAAAAAAATAGTATTAAATTCACTAGTGTCTACCTACGGAGCTGCAGGCACTCCTTATGTACATGAAGCCGCATATATGCTAGAATCTACACGAATAATCTACATGAATCACACCGAGCCAGCAAGGCTGAACCTTCGGTGCGTTTCTAATTCTTTCAGTTGTGTGATTGTTCTAGCCAACACTGTATGATTCATTATGCATTTACATATATGTGTTCTACAACAGCCGTTGAAAATGACGAGTGGCATTGAGAATTGTAGAATTAGAAGTGTTGAGAACTAAGAGTGGCATTGAGAACTGTGGAGTGAAAGTGTTACGGACGTGTTGCAAACATGATTGACGTTGAGAACTATAGACAACTGTGGAAACCTGTGGAGGCAAAAGCGTTGAAAACCGCGGAGTGCTGCAAACTGTTGGCGATTGCGATGGCTTTCTGTTGACGCCAAATTGACACTCCGGGTCGACGCTCTGAGAATCATGCGAGGCGATTCAACCAAGTGGAGATCTCGGGGTGGGACCGAGGTCGAGGCCTGGTGGGTTTGCAAGATAGTTCAATCCCTTTGAATCACGATCCCTTTGTGTCTCTACAAGCATTGAGCGCTGGTGCTCGGGTCAACTTCCGGCACCATAGCCGCCCATTTCTCGTTGTCTGAAGTCTTGGTCCAGAGCTCGCCTCACCTGAATGAACTCTTTATAGTCTCGCCCCTCGGCGCGTCGAAGGTCGTAGACTACGATTTAGATCTCACCACATTAATTCTCGCGTCAACACGCAATATGAGTTTGGACTCTGGATACTACGGTTCCGGACTTAGTTTCGACCTCGCTAAGTACGTTGTCGAATTTATTCAATGGAGCGCATGTCACTCATATAATATGCTATAGCGATTCTGAAACCGAAGTTGAAAATCTTGTGAGGATCAGCGATGCATGTGAGACGTTGGATAGCGAGGATAACCCCAAGTAGGCGCTCAATATTCAACCAACCTCGGTAGAGTCTTACCTTGCGCTTCGCAGAGAATCTACGGCAACTCTGCCACCGGGCAGTGCTACAAAACGCAAGAGCGATACGACCGGCACAGTACCAGAGTGAGTATGGTTTTCTTTTGCTTACTCTTCGTTCTCTGATTGATTCTATAATATATGGGATCAGAGCTCCCGAACGTGCGCCCAAGCGTGTTAGTAGGCACGCCAGACCTAAGGTCGCGCCCCCCACCAGCCCACGCTTGAGGTAAGTCTTGCCTGTCGAAATGACCTTCAGCCTTCTAACATCTAGTGTATTTCCTTTTGGAACCGTGTTAGGCTGGACTCAGAAAAGATTCCTACCAAGCCTACTAAATCGACTCCCAAGGCTAAAAAACGTGGGGGTATTAGCGCTTCTCCCGCTTCGTAAGAGTTCACTCTTAATACCAAGGTTTCCGTTAATATTTCAAGCTTAGGCTTCGATCGAATAACTCCCCGAGCTTGCCTCAACCATACGAACGAGAAGTACATCCAGGTGATTGGAAGTAAGTGTAACTTATACTTATGGACGCGTCGTTTATTCGTTTATTAGAGGCGAGAGGTTTGGCGACATACATTACGTCCTGCTTCCAACCCACCTCTTGCATTTGGTACGCGCTGGAGGCAAGTGGTTCTTCTCGCGCACTGCCCCTATGTCGAGCTGCCGTAATCGCGTTGTTGGGGACATTCACTTTATCCCCGGCGAAGTTGAAGGATTCGTGTATTTTGTGTGCTGCAAGATGGAAGCCGAGTATGGGCGTGGTTGGGTTTCTTGGGAGCTTGGGCACGCTCATCCACTGTACTTGGAACTCATTTTACAGCACTCCACACCCGACGTACCCCCTCAGTGGGCTGGACGCCAGGAGCTGTAAGCGAAGAATTAGAAGTTTGAATAGCGTTGAAATGTATGCGTGCGGTCACCTGTTTGTGTACTAGTGCGATGTTAGTTAGCGCCCGACTATCATATTTTAATATATCGACCCCCCAAGAGAGTACTCGTGCTGGCTCTACTAAATTCTCCGTTACTGAACATGATTGTCAATCGTCCAATTTCTTCCCCAAGCATAACCCTCAATACAGCTCCTCAGGGCGGGGTTGAGGCTGGAACCGGGACGGGGACAAAGTTTCAGGCATACAGAAGTGTGAATATATTGCGCGGTTCCAATCTACATATCTACGCTCCACGAGCCAAGCCAGCTTCTAGATAACTCATGACACTTTGGGAGACGAATACAATAAGCTGCCAAATGTAAACCCCAAGTATAAACACCTGGAGGACTGCACGAACGAGAACCTCCGCGGCAGCAAACGCCTAGAAAATGACACGTAAGGATTTGACGAATAACTTGCGAGTAGGGAGAGATTACCATAAACTGGCCAACCAGTCCGAAGAGTGGCATAGAGTCAACAGGCTGTTGGGGTTCTGAAATCGCGTGCATCCAGCTCCGGGTCATGCAACGAAAACAAAACGTTACTCACTATAATAACCCAAGTCACCAAGAACCCGAAGGCGAAATACTTAAGAGGACGCAGCGAATATCGTTTGACACGAGATTTTGCAACGGAGGCCGGAGGTGTCACAGGGGTCGAGGGAAAAGCAGACTTGGAAAGAGGACGCGTATAAGGCATCATGTAGGGCGGCTTAGAGTCGTACATGCTTTCCATTATGAGAGTCCGGTCTATTCAGGTAAGTTAGGAGGGTAAGACGAGGTAAGGGAGCGACGAGAGGAGGGGGCCGTATTTATGGTGGCGGTGTCTTTGTTCTGAACCGGAGCGTGATTATCTTATCTATCGTCGTGTTATCGAGGAATACTTTTCCACGATAGTGCTTCATCACGTTGCCGAATCCGCTCCAGCTAGAGAACACAGTCGGACTCTACGAGGCTACGAGGCTCCTTCCAGTTATGTTGCAAGCCTCACATTCCGTCTTGAAGTAGAACGAGAAGTATACGGAACAAGCCTCTTGCTAAGCCTTGCCCGGCCAAGCCTCTCGTAAGCCTCGCTCGGCTCTATCTATATTTAAGGTGAGAGACGCACATCACCCTCGTCCCCAAATCCCCTCCAATCCTCACCCCTCGCTCCCCTGTTGCGCACCATCTTTCCTCCCTTCATTTAATCTCTTCCACTCCGGCGCTGGTCGTCCCCCCATATTTTATCTTTTGAATCAATCGTTTCCCCCAACCCTATTATCTTCCACTCCTTTCTCTCATTCTCACTCACGAACCCCTTGTATCGTATTCTATCCATTCATGCCTCCGCATGCTTCCACTACGGTCAAAAAGTCGACAAAGTATTCGTCGCACGTACGCACTATGTCCTCTTTAGGTATCTCCTAACCTTCTCACGATTTCTTGTTTTAGCTCCAGGAGTTTGCAGATGACCAGGTGTGTGATGTTCTGGCTAATTATTAAAAATCTTGAGCTAACTGGCGCAATATAGGCACAACGGCTTAGCCATCAACTAGACGCAGACGAGTTGGCTTCCGGTCGAAATCTGAAAAAGGTATTTGACTCCGTTCGCCATCAACGTTCACTCACGCAAAACGATTATTTCTCCCAGCGCAAACATGTAACAGCCAAACTACCTAACCGAGGTACAGGCGTAGGTCAACCGCCGACGTCGAACCCGGTAGTGCCCCCTGGTTAGTCGTTCTTTATTTGATTCTATACAATCGATTTCTCAGGCTACGGAGCAGCTGCCAATGTCGATTCGCGACCTGGCCCCGCAGCAGGTAAGCTTCTTTTATAGCCATAACCGAAATATAGGGACTAATGGATTTCCGCACAAGGCCCATCTCAGAATGTGAACGGTTCCGAAGCACAAGGTCGTCAAGCTCGAGATGTATGTTATACTACTGGTAGTTGGTGCAAGGGCCGAAACTCACCATGGATGTACAGACGTTCGTAAAAAAGACTATTAACGCGGCAGCCGCTATCGAGAACCTAGATGCAGCCGGGACCAACACGGGGGTCATCCAGCAACCCATCGCCACGAATAACCCCCCGCCCAGCGGTGCCGGTCCTTCAACCGGCGGCCCGCCACCCGCCACTTCCAAACCTGTGGTCGATGAGGACGCCGACATGCAATACGCTTCTGATGATCCCGATTCCGATGAAAAACTCGAACAGGGCGCGACTTCTTCCCTGAGTAGGCTGAAGGCATTTTGCAAAGATCGACCCACTGAAGAAATGAAAGTAAGTTATTCATGCTATCCCTATTATCTTCTACTTACCCACCCGTATCGCCCGTTTAGAAAGCTCTCTATTCCATGCTGAAGGAACTTTCGGAAGAGGCGGAAGATACAGACACCGAACAAGAAGAGGAACTCCCCAAGCGAAGGAAAGGTGGAAGGCGGAAATCGCACTGGGTCCAAGACGAGGAGTTCTTCTGTACCGATAATCCACGACAGCGAGATAAGCGTCGCGTTGCACTCTCGGTACGCTCGTTCTATTCTTGACTGACCAACAACTCATTGGGGGCGACATAGGGTTATCTCCGCCTTGTTACCGACGAGCTTTTGGGGGTGTCTAGTACCGACCCACTCCCCGCCGGACCTCCTCCCGAAGTTGCCGCCCCCACTGCTGCCGCGTTCTATATTAAATGGGACGAATCCGAGAAGTCAGATTTCAACGCTACCGCTGCAAGAATCGTCTCCCTACGCGTTGTCGATGATTGGCCCTCGCTTTTTGACCTCGACGACGTTTTCGACATGGTTACTAGTCACTTCAAGTATTTACGCACTCGCTACCGACGACAAACAGTGCCCGAGGTTACAGCCAAAGAACCACAGCGGCACCGCTCTCAAAATGCCAACACTCGCAAACACACGGTAAGAGAATAATTCTATAACCCATCAATAGATCCACATCCTTACCTCTCTTTCAATTTAGCTTTATAGGCATCGCTTGAGTATCATCAATACAATCCCCGCTTTGGCAAAGCACGGCCGCCTCTTTGAATCCTTGGGCCTTGATGGTACAAGCTCGGACGAGGAAAGTCCGCGCAAGGGCATATACATCGTAAGGCGCAAAAAACAGCTGTCGTCGAAGGTCCAGAATCTCAAGCGGTAAGCGATCTTTCCCTTCGCTTCACATTGACTGACGTCCTAGGGACAGGCAGCTTGATCAAGCGTACGCGATCCATTTCAAAGGTCCAGGCTCAAAAGGTAACCAGCTTCGCCAGCGAATCGACACTGGGGTGGTTAGCACACGCAACTTTCGCATCACCGGTCTGCCGCTATCCTGTATAGACCAAGCCTGGCTTGCGACCATCACTGACGTGCAGAAGGGAATGCTCGACATCAACGAGGACCTCCAATACGATTTCACGTTCCCGGAGGAGTTGTTAGAGGTACCTCCATGATCGGTATTTCGTGGTACTTAGCCTTATTTAGTCCTATTCTGTTCACGGGCATGAGCTCGTTCCCTGTGATTACCATTGTACTGGAATTCTGGATAATTCGATCCATGCTTTGCCCATTATCACGACGAGGGTCGAATGGATCCACGCATTATTGCGCGCTTGTGCTAACTCCATTACTTACCCATTGTCGCAATGAGGCGTCCACGGCGATGGCGATCGCACGCGTTCGTTCGGTAGCTTGTTTGAAATGATATAGAGAGTGAGCTCACGCTTGCCTCAAACTATTTTCAGTCCATTATGCGAGTTAGTCGCCTCTGTCTTGCCGTCTTAGCTCTTGTGGGTGGGAAGAGCTCGGTAGCTACCTCGCCGGACTATGGTATCGTAGTGGGAATCGATTTAGGGACGACCTATTCTTGCGTAGCAATCTATCGAGGTGGCCGGCTCGACGTCATCACAAATGATCAAGGAAATCACGTTACCCCCTCTTGGGTAGGATTCAACGGGGCTGAACGGTTGTATGTTGGGATTTCAGTATCAACCATTTTAACCGTCAAATAACATAGGATTGCTTTGTAGCATTGGCGACACTGCGAAACAAGCTTTTCACACCATCCCTTCTCAGACGATTTTCGACGTGAAGCGTCTTATAGGTCGCAATTTCGACGAGACTTCTTTACGAGAGGACATCCGCCACTGGCCATTCAAGGTGGTCGAAAAGGACGGGCGGCCAGCAGTCGAAGTGGACTTTCAGGGCGCAACGAAAATATTCGTAGGTTGCCTTGTGTCTTGGATATGGCCTAGCATTTAATGTTAACGCGGCTACCATATTCTTTTCAGACCCCCCAGGAGATTTCGGCTATGATCTTGGGCAGACTAAAAGAAACGGCAGAGGCGTATCTTGGCCGCCCAGTCACTCATGCGGTCATCACGGTTCCAGCCTACTTCAACGACGAACAGCGTCAAGCGACCAAGGAGGCGGGCCAAATTGCGGGCCTCACAGTACTCCGAATCCTCAATGAGCCGACTGCTGCAGCAATTGCCTACGGACTTGACAAAAATGGCAGTACGTCACCCTAATCCATTATTATTCGTTCTCTGGTATTGACATCGGATAGTGGCGGAGTCGAAGATGGTCGTATATGATTTAGGAGGGGGGACGTTCGATGTCTCGTTGTTGCGCGTAGCCAACGGGATATTTGAAGTCCTTGCCACGGCCGGGAACACACGCTTGGGAGGCGAGGATTTCGACAACCGTATAATCGATCACCTTGTGGAGAAATACCAAAGACGGACAACAATCAACGTCTCGAATAACAAGCGAGCCATGTCGAAGCTAAAACGAGAAGTTGAAAAGGCTAAACGAACGCTATCGTCACAGGTCACTACGAGAATAGACATCGAATCGTTCGAAAGTGGAAACGATTTTGCTTTTATTCTAACCCGCGCCAAGTTCGAAGAACTCAACCTTGATCTATTCAAGCAAACGTTGGAACCTGTAACCCAGGTGCTCCGAGACGCTAGCCTAGAGCCTAAGGATATTGACGACGTAAGTTCTGGTTCGTTCCTTGCGTATGGTAACTACGTCTAAAGCACGCATCGGCAGGTATCTTGGTTGGTGGATCCACACGTATTCCGTTCATTCGCCAGCTTCTGAAAGATTTCTTCGGTGGGCGCGAGCCGCGGATGGGCATAAACCCGGATGAAGCTGTGGCGTATGGTGCGGCGATTCAGGGGAGCGTTTTGTCTAGGGTAACGCCATTCAACGACGACATTGTCCTAATCGATGTGTGCCCGTTTACCCTTGGGGTCAAGACCAGTGGTGAGTAAAATGCAACTTCAAAAACCAGTTGCTCGAGAAATTCTTGTAGGGGGCGTGTCCAGCCAGCTTATCCTTCGCAACACCCCCATTCCGGTTCGCAAGTCGGAGATTTTCTCGACCGCCACCAACAATCAGCGTACGGTCTTGATCCAGGTGCTCCAAGGCGACAGCCGTCTCGCTAAAAATAACGTTGTTCTGGGGACATTTAAGCTGACTGGCATACCACCCGCGGCAAGGGGCGTACCTCAGATCGAGGTTATCTTTGAAGTTGATGCGAACGGGATTCTAACAGTCATCGCACATGATAAGGACAGGTTAGTAATTTACGCAAAATGCCAACTATCCGTACTCAATTGTATACACAGTGGTAATCTAGAGTCGATTACCATTACCAGCGAGAGGAATCAACTAGCTACAGCAGACATCGCGCGAATGGCCACGGAAGCACAAACCTTCTCTCGAAACGATCGAGAGGCCCATGCTCGTTCCGTTGCCTTGAATGAGTTACAACAGCACGTATGTCGATTTTCGCCAACCAATTGTATCTCAGATTCAAAACTAAATGCTATTTTTCTTTGCAGATAGCTACGAAACGATCCTATCTGGACAGTGGCAACAAGGACTTGTCCATACATGGGCTTTTGGACGAATATTCTCATTGGGCTGACACCGCAGGCGCATCGGCCGGTCTCGTTGAACTCAACCGTCGGATTTATCAAGTCAGCAACATTATCGTCGTCGAGCACCAAGCTACGGCTATTCCGGAGGCGGGCGCTGAAGGTGCAGGGTTGGGCTCCGAGGACCTGCCCAAGGACTTGGGTTCCGGTGAAACGGGACCCACGGAGCGCGCTGGGATGCCGGAGATCTGCGTTAATGCGGACCTACCAGTGAATCCCCTGACTCTCCGTAAAGAGCTCTGATTCCGGAGAACCCTAAGTTTCCTTTTCTTGCTACCCAATTCTAACATGTAATATTCTCCTTGATGAAATCATGAAATTGCAATGACGTCCAAGATTCGGGTCCACTCAGCCTATATAGGTAAGGCCGTAAAACCGAACTGCCGACTTTGGCTGGCTGTTTTCGGTCTGGCATGGGGTGTACATGAGCACGCGCACGCCTCAATAGTCGAATCGCTCCTCCCCTCCCTGCAATCGCCCAAGCGAGGATGAGCCTCTCATACACGCCGCTGTGGGAGGTATCTGGCCACCAACGGGGGTTACTTACCTGTCTAGCTATTTCCCCCGTAGGAACGCGTCTCATTGTTGCATCGGAGGATTGTAATTTGCTTTTGGTTGATGTCGAAGATGGCTCCGTCCTCATAAAGCTCTCTTTTGGAGGACAATTCAGTGTTCTATCAGCGCTGTGGTACTCTGAGAACAATGTCCTCGTTGGCTGCTGTAATGGCAGTCTGTACGATATATGCTTCAACCCCCAAAATGTGAGTTGTCTCCCGAACTAATCGCCTTCCCGATTCTAGCTAATACTATCTATGCCTTAGAACAAGCATCGTGTCACAATGAGTCCCATTCTGGCGCCGTTCAATCAACAAATTGGCTCTCTCGCCTTCGATCACACAAGATGTCTACTCGCAGTAGGGCATGGTAACGTGGTGGGACTTTATGTTTACAACAATGGCGATCCCCCCGGCAGGCCATGGAGCGTTCTCGAGCTCGTCAAAGGACCTTGCAATAACCCAAGTGGTGTCATTACCTCCCTTCTATTTTACCCGGCTGAAACAGGCGAGCGTAATCTTCTTATTACATACGCAGAGGCGGGATGGAGGTACGAACTTTCGCTTCTCACGAGTTCTTTCTTAATGGCTGACTAGACGCTAGTATCTGGAGTAAGCCTGGCTCGGTGAAGCGATTTAGCCCTGAATTCAAGCACAACATATGTCGAGTGTGAGTACTAGCTGTGCCGGGTTCGAGTCGTTAGACTTACATTTTCCATTCCAGGGGGAGCGTTTCGCTCTCGCCCGATGAGAAATCCATTGCGGTATCGACCCTCGATCACTCAATTGTATTCTACGCCCTCGGAGGCGATGGGCCTCTCTTGGAGTCTATGCGAGAGTTTCCGTATAACAACAGTGGCAAGATCACGCCAATCGTTCCAATAGCATTCACGGCGGACGGGTTGACTCTTGGGGGCACAGCATGCGGAGAGGTAGCAACTATATATAGTTCTGTTGGCGAGATATCTATGATGCGTCATGGTAAGAGCCTCCTAAATCGTGTTGAGTAGACCATCCTCACCCTCGCTCCCACATTATCAGAGGACGCCGAACATATCATACGCACAATCACGGTAAGATTTGACAAAACATTGATATAAAGCGAGCGTACACTCAGAAAATTTACAGACGCATGGCCAGAAGGTTATCATCGGGTCTTCAAGTAACGTTGAATCATTATTGAAGTGCTATAGTCCGCTCGTTGCTGTTGCCGGTGGGTCAAGCTACAGTCCTTTTGCTGTGGTTGCTGGTGAGTTAAACCGGTGTCGTCCCACTGTCTATCAAGTTAACGCGCACGGGTTGTAGGCAAACCTCGCGTCAGGGACCCCATCTTGGTTACCTTTGCCGAGGCCCTTGCAGGTTGGGAGATATCCGACAGTAAATGGAAGCCAGGACATGGTGTTATAAAGGCGAAATGGCGCTGGGCTCGAAATCGCTCAGCTCGTTTCTGGGTACGTGAACCGGGATGCGTTATAAGCGTTG
>WSTG01000328.1:0-21188 GCA_019616325.1 Ceratobasidium sp. 394 | reverse complement strand
GCAAGATTCGCCAAGTCTGTACCACCACGAGTGACGGATATCTTGAGTTTATCCAAAGAAACTTCGCTCCTGCTCTTAACTGAACTAGTTGACGCAGCAACAGACGGCGTAGTGGGACTGGGCACGTCATTGTTCGCCTCTTGGACAGATAACTCGTGATCAACAGTAGCCTCCTTTAGCCCCTCGACGTGGAAAATGAAACCACGGAAGGTAATTGCGACAAAATCGTCGCCAGTAGGAGAGACGTGAACCGCCATGACAATATCGGAAGGGATGGTAAAGATGTTACTACTCCGATATGGTTCGCGATAGCTCTCGAACGCGTATTCCAGAAACACAGAAGATGACCGCTGCTGTAGAGTAGGATAGCTTGAACAATGGGTAAGCCGCTCAAGTTGGAGGTCACGGAACTGAAAGACACATTGCCCGGTCGATCGGCTATAGACTGAGACCGTATGAGTAGCGACGAATGCGTGTGTTTCGTTGACATCTACGTAGAGCATCGCAAAGGCTTCAAACGTCGAGGGCTCGATGATAATTGTTTGAGTAAGGCACCTAGTACGAATATCCCAGAACCAGAGTCGATCGCCCGCACGCGCTCCGACGCAGAGAGTAGGATAAACCAGACGAGTAGCACGCGCGTCAGCGGGTTGACGAAGAATACCCATAGGTACGAGTTCCCCACGGTGGGGCCCGGATCCAAGCTGGAAGCCGGCGGCTCCCATTGCGTTCTAAGCAAAGAGGCCTATCTATCAGTCCGAGTTCTTGCAGGTGCGCACATGATGGAGTATAGGCATACCCGATACATGTTAGTTTGGTGCGGCTCTGGTTGAGCTGGCGCCGGATCCGTCGCTTGATCCTGCGCCCACCGCCACACCTCCAATTTAGTAGATTCCTCGCACGTAAAGACTACAAAGCCGTTGGACATTTCGACGTGGGCCAAGTTCGATACCTGAAATTTAATTACTATGAATGACGATTGCGAAGCCGGATGAACGTCACCTGCTTCAACTGGAATAACATCGGCCGTCCTTGGCTCTCCAGGCAGTGCACTGCGAGACTGGCATCTAGGTTGTTGCGGCCGTCATCCTTTGCATCGGTTATCAATTTTGGTTACTCACCAGGTGCTGCTTCTTCGGTCGTTACTAGTAATAACTTCTCTGTGTCGATTTTGATGCGATGTACCTGCGATCGCTGCCCTTGGAGAATGTCCATCGACATGTGCGCCCTGCTTTTCCCAAACCATCTTTGTTTAGTTTGTACCTGTAATCGGCCTGTTTGCTCTAACGTGAGGGCGCCGTGGTGTGATATGACCCATTTGCTCACAGTATTCTTTCCAACTTTTCAGCCCTCTCGCGCCAGGGCTCACCCATCCCTTGCGGGCAAACTCCAAGGAGCCAAGACGGGGAGCAAGAGGGTTATGAGCTTCAGCGAACTGACGGTATATAGCGCTCTCGTTTTCAGTAATTATTGAATGCCAAGAAGAGGAAGTCAGGAGCAAGGCAGTGACATCCTGCAGCGACAGGAATTCGATTACTCGCAGTAAACATTCCGGTGGTAGATCCTCGTAAGTAGTTTCCATAGATCCCCAGAGTTATTTTGAGTGTTTCCTCAGTGTTCTCGGGTTAGAGGGCTTGGTGTAGCACAAAGCCTTGAGGTCAACGTCAAGTTTGAGTGGAGCAAGTGATCACGTGGTGGTATCTAAACCTTGCTCCTGAGTCCCGAGCGACATATTGCAAGGTTGATTGCTCAGCCTCGGGATCCTCGGTGTCTTAATATCTCCTACCCAAGAGACGCTATCAACCTTGCTCGAGTGATTTTCCCCGCAACTATGGACAGTTATACGCGGCCCCAGCCGCGGGAAACAATGCCTCCTCAGTTCAAAGGTTGGTCACCCGCGGGAGTCGATTAGGCAATCGCTGTCGAAAACGTGCAGGGCAATGGGCAAAGGTGAGTGCTCCAATTATGGCCGATCTGCTGGCTTCTTCTCGCCGGGAACTATGTGCTCACCCCGTTTTGTACGCCGTAAGCCAAATAGTCCCTTGGTTTCAGCCGGAGGATTTTCACAGTCGTCAATATACCTTTCGCTTCCAGAAGTTTTGCGTGCATCCGTGCCCGCCTAATCGAACGTTGATGGTCCTATATAGTTGCTAAAACGCATACATCCTGCCGGATTATTTTAATGGGTTAATGAAAATCTCGTCCCAAGGTTAAGGAGTACACAACATGAAACCTCCGAGCATTCTATCGGGAGCAAAATGCCGCGTAGTGTGCGCACCATGACACGGGTGGCGATTGAATGGGGCCTCAAGGAACCGCGCGATCCCATTTTTACATTGGGATTTTTCTCGTGTCGATTTCTCGTGTTTATATATGCAGCTGTCTAGTTGCGTAGCCTAGCTCCAAACCTCCAAGTCACCAAGCCACCAAGCTCCCAGAGGCTGCAAGGCAACCATGTGGTCCGTGATTTAAGCACAAGAAACGGTAGGAAACCTAATGATATAGTGTGGTGCGTTCTTATTCGGTCGTCAATAGGCCCTGTTGGAACCTTGTCAAGAACGTTGCTGAGAAAATGGCCAACCTAAAAGACTAATGACGGGGAAACGCGGATGTCTGATAAGCATTATTTGGTGGCGTTTCCGATCAACGGGTTTAGCTACTAGATAACCCCAGCAGAAAATGTTGTGTTACTGGCACCGGCACACCCCTAGTAGTTTCGGCCAAGCCCCAGGCAACACTCTCCAGACGCGGTTCATGTTGAGGAAGGGCGACTCGTAAGCGCCCCCGATCACATGACGTCTACCGGCGCTTCGGTCTGAATCGCCGGAAGCTACATTTCTTGACCGAACTTTACCAGCTTTTCAGCCACCTTCCACCACCGTGAGCACGCTGTAGCATACATCTCACGGAGCGCGCATTCTTATCACCCTTACACTCAATGCAGCTCTTTACAATGCCTCCCCGTCCGAAACGTACACGCTTGCACCCCGCGCGGACCACGACTCGATCGCAGGCCCAAGCAGCGGAAGCTTCAAGCAAGCCTGCTCCTGCTCCTGCTGGGCCCAGTACTGGAACTGGGCCACGCCGTACAAAGTCTAATATGATAATGGAGGTTGTCTTGCCGGCCTCTAAAAAGCCAACCCCTAAAACATCTTCTGTTCCAACTCCCGACTCTCTGCCTGCTGTCGACCCACCTCCACCGCAGGAGCAAGAGGAGACAGACCAGGACATCTTGCGCCCTACGCCTCCTTTTGCGCATTCTCCGCCCGCGAGGGCGTCGACACCACGCGCCATTCCAGCTCAGGGTAAAGGCAAACAAAAGATGGACTCGCTCCCGCCGTCCTCTCCACCCCCCGACTCCTCTCCAAGACTTGGCTCGGCATGGGACCACTCTTCTCGTGGGTCTACGCCTACACCTTCGCCATCTCGCTCTCGCTCTCGACAAGTCTCGCGTCAAAGGCATCTAGCCGACTTGCCTGGCGTTGCTGTCGGCGAAGCCTCAGGAATTGTGTTGGTGCCAGGGACGCCGTCGTCACAGCCCGCGGCAACACAACTTCCCACGCCCAACTCGAGCCCTCCTCCTGCGTCTGCATCTGCTCCCAAACCTCCTATCCCACCCGTTCGGCTCTCACCAGAACTCGAACTCGAACCCGAATCAACACACAAACCACCCACCTCGCCGGTCCCTTACTCTGATACCGCCGCTCCAGATGACCCATTCGGATTTCTCGCGGCTGAAGACCGCCTCCGCGAACGGCGCGCCGTCCTAGAACGGGAGAACCCAGTGGCCGGATTCGGGATGCCGTCGTCTGGAGGACCTGAGGACTTTGGCGAGTCGGTCTACGAAGAAGCTTTCGCGTCTATTTTCTATGACCCTCAGAGCGGGATAGTTGCTACTACTCGGACGAGCACGACTGGATCCGACAAGGAGAATGCTGGCGTGGGTCCGGGTCCGAGTAGGGGAAATGGCAAGGGAAAGGTCAGGCAGAAGATGGAGGTTGTGATTCCGACCAAAGCCAAGGAGAAAGGGAAGGAGAGGGCGAAGGAAAAGGAACGGGAAAAAGAGAAGGGACAGGAGAGGGAGAAAGAAAATGAGACGGTGCGAGAGTCGCCCAGGGCTGCAAGGGGGAAAGGGAAGGCGAAGGAGCACGTACTCACGACCTACGAACTGGAGGCCATGTTGCCGCGTCGACCCAAGCGGACGCGTAAGCCTCGCGTCGAAGAGCCCGAAGAGATCTCGCTGAGCGAGGACGAAGATGATGACGAGGATACCGAGCCAAAGAGGCGCAGAAAAACGACTGCTTCGCGGGGAAGAGCAACAACTAGAGGAAAAGCTGCGTCTAGAGGGACAAGGGGGAAGAAGGGCACGGAGGCGAAAGCAAGCACATCCAAGAGCACCGCAACGGCCCCAACTCGCTCTTCCAAACACACTCGTTCAATCGATACAGCTCATATGGATGACGAGTCGCGCCAGGTACGTACGGATTTTACGTTTATTGTAGGTATTTACTTACGTATCGATCGACCAGCGGTTCGAAGCGGAGCGGGACCGGCGTTTGGAACAATATAAAGCTCTAGATAGGTACACGCTGGAAGAGGAAGAAGTGGTGTGGTAACATATCCTCGGTTTAAGTTATGTGTATAAAGGACAGGTCTGGTCTCGCTGTCTTGCTTGATTATTTTCTTTCTCTATTTCTTTCTGCCGGATTCTCCGCGAGCGATGGGCATTCACCTGGGCTGTTTTCATACTCATTACAATTAGTACTAGTAGTAACACACGGCTGTGTACATGTGCGTTATATAATGTCTACCAGGGGTCATCCAAATGTAATGTATTCTTCCCGCGTTTATTGTGACGTCCATGGTCCGAGCGCGAAACCGAATCCAATGAGGCCGATGGCATGTGTTAGCCAAATCGCTATTTCAAGCAAACTGGATTAGGAGAAATCCAACATGAAAAGTTGGGTACTTACGTAGTTTGCGGTTCGGATGAGTGCTAATGTCGTGCCCCACGGTTGGCATCCCCATAATGTTACAAAACGTATGCGCGAACGTGGGGACAATGACCGACCCTGTCGCCACGCTCAATCCATTCGTTTGTCGGCAACGACGTAGTATGAACTTACCGGTGCGTACAAACAAAAAGGACGCGTACCATCCAAACACTGTTGTATACACGAGTTGCACGGCTAACCCAAGAATTCACGTTAGGTGAGTGGTTCAAGAATGGGAGAGATACCGACTAGAGATAACCAAGGCCTGTTGTAGGGCTTGTTTAGTCCTGCCGAGGCGGTTGAATTGTTCATTTGCGTGATGGATGTGCGCTAACAAAGGAGATCTATGAGTCGAGCGATGAAAGGACAAAAGCCGAGCGACACACCTATTCCAAACCACAGTGGGGTCAAAAATACAATCTTCTTAAGCCCAATTCCAGCCAGTTGAGCGGCCCCAATCACACATGAACGGAACACAAGCTCTTCAGTCAAGGGAGACTGTTTGGCTAAGCTGGTCACATTGCGTAGATAGTAAATAAAGTCAAGTGGGCGCACCATAAAGAAGTTGCGGATGCCAGTCCAGCTAGCAAACTTTTTGACAATGTCGCGCTGGTAAGACCAGTCGGACATGAATGGAAAAGATTCATCTAGCCAGGCAGAGTAGAGTGGGCCGAGGTACAGGAGGGGCGTGAGGAGGAGTGGACGGAGTGCCAGTGAGGGGAGAACAAGGCCAAGGAGCTTGCTGCTCGGGCGAATGGCGTCCCAGAATGTCTATTCGGTTCCCGCAATTAGTAAATCCACCGCGTTTGGTGTATAAGCTTGAGCCCACCGGTAGATTACCCGTCCTCCACACAATAACCCCCATACCAACCACACTCCCCACAGTGCTCACACTAACCGCCAAAAGTCGCGTCCTAATCACCTCGGGGTCATCACGCGACTTGGCCAACGTCGGCCCTCCAAGCCGAGCACTCTGCAACGCGTATATAGAGCCCACATAAGACCCCGCGAAAAATCCCGACGCGAGGAGAAACTGAGAGGTCGTGAGGAGCGGTGTTTCAGGCGGCATGATCATTGGTACATAAAACGCGGGTATATTTTGCGCGGAGATACGAAAGCGAGGGTGACGTGTCTGGTAACGAATATGGACTAGGTTATCTACAAGGATGGGCTGATGGTGACACACTTGTGAGGCATTGTCTCAGCGTAAGCGCCTAACTATGCACGTGGCTAGCAAACTTCTCCCGCCTTGGACCTCTGAGAGGCGCCCGGAGTGGGCCCTACGCAAGGAGGTAATTGATTTTGTGGGAGAATATTTGGTTTTATAAGTATGTTGGTCGCTTGGAGGATGTAGGTTGTGCGTTCGGTGCGGTCAACACAGGAGACGCGGGTTGGACAGCTGCCTGGACCACTGGCTTCATACTCGAGTTCGAAAGGTCTTGGACAACAGCTAATAACACATTAATACAACCAAAAACTCCACTACAATCCTCTACTCACCCGCATCCCACTCCCTCCTCGCAACCTCCAAACTTTCATCCTCCCTCACCCTTCGTCCAAACAGAACCTCTCTCCAAGGTGTATCCCTCACCTCCCCCTCACCTTCCTCAACACTCCTCGCAAGCCTAAGTAGCCTCCCAATCTCAGCCTCGCCCACGTCTTCCCCAGCTCTCAAACGGGCAACGAGCGACTCAAGGATGGTCGTATGCGCCGTTAGCCGATCACGTTCGGCCGTACTCGTGCGCCGATGCAGTAGACTTCGAAAAGCGATAGACGTGAGGAGTGTTGCGCCGATGAAGCTCGAAGTGTAGCGCGTGAACGCAGAGAGAGGCGGCATTGTGTGGACAAGTTAGCACACGATGGGTGTAGGATATTGCCTCGACAGGCTCCGGCGATATCCGAAATTCGAATGCTCTCGGTGGCACGTGACACGTGGCTCTTGCCTCTTGGTTTACACCGCCCGACGCGGTTCGCGTTTCTCGATGCTCATTGTCCATATTTCTTTTGTCCCCCTCCCTACTATTCATCCCCCCCACTTCACTGCCGCCCTCCGCTATTTTGCAGGCACGAAAATAAACAAATGAAAAATTAATACCAGTGGCAACTCTTGCCTTCACTCGTGTCTCATACATCTCGGACACCCACAAGCATACCATCACGACGTGTCTTGCATCACCTGGCTGCCAGGCCATCATCACCTGGGAGCTACTACACGATCACCGTCATCACAATACTCATCCCAGTCACCGCTTCAAGCTCTCCCCACGCCATCCATTTTCATTCTAATACTTGCCACCCCATCACCTGTACTCGCACAACCCGTTCAATCGCATTGTACAGCCCACTACTTTGTAGAAGCACCCCTCGCCCTGATCAATAGAACATCCCCAACTTGACATGCCCACATTGCTCTCCATACCGGATTTTCACGCGTCTGTCGTCGCTCTGGGCCTTAGGGGGAGCCCTGGTGTCTCGCTGGGCCTGGGCACGCGCCCCATCGCTCTCAGGCTTCACTCTTGCAGAATCCTCCGACCTCTGGCGCATCCCTACCCCACGAGAGCGTAGAACGTCCGAGAGCCCGAGCCCCAGTCTATAACTCGCGTGTCTCTTTCGAATTTCTAAGCAGTCATCCTGTTCGAGAACGACTTGCACATATCTTACCAATCATACCCACCCAAAACAGTAATTCTCCGCATCCCAAATCACATCGGTCATCCAGGCGAAAGCCGGAAAGACACGCTTATCAATCCCATCTTATCTCCTCCCCCACAGATAATCTCACCACCCAAAAAGCACAAAAGCAGTCGAGGACTAAACTTTAGCCCGGTCCGCCAAGTCCAGGTTGGAACGGCATAACCAGGTGTAGAGCATGAAAAGAACGAACCGATCTTGCACGGCGTTTATCCCCGTTGGCGCGCGTGGAATGCGTAGAAGGATGGATTGCATTTGAGACCATGTGTGCAGGAAGAGTGTGGAATACAAAAAAGTGCATGGAAAAGTGAAAAAGAAAGCGCATATAGCTACAGTACATGAACGTTCTTTCGAGACGTGTAAGATATGGTTAAGTTACGAGCTGGACCAGACCGTACGAGCGGTGAAACGTTAAATTAGACAAAAGAATCTACAGTACATGGGCAAAGAACATGAGTACATAATGTTCAAATTCAGTTCGTGCGCATATACTGACCATATCAAAGGAAGGAGGTCCAACAGGAGGGGGAAAAGGCCTTGGGGTTGAAAAACTCGAATTGAAATCAAGCCCGTCCAGCCCAAAGACGATGTCCAAGCGCAATCGCCACAGTGCGTTCACACCGTCCAACTTCGATAGGCGTCAGACCGCTAATCTTTCCCCACGCCTTGTTGGTCCATGTCTTGTCGAGGTGAAACTTGTGTGCGAGGACCATGGCGGCGAGTAAGACCCTTCGTGGGTCCAACAACGCCGACGAATGCGTGTGCGTGTGTGCAGTGGGGACCTGGATAGGGGGCATGCCAATGGTCGAATACGCTGGTGTGGGAGCGGGTAAAGCCGAGTATGGAGGCGGGAGCTGGTTATCCGGCGTTTCTGCCCGCGAGTACGGTACCGGCATCGGCATCCCTCCGCCCCCTCCACCATGACCACTAGTCAATAACAACGGTGGATACTGCTGGCGCAAGCGTCCCTCGGCGGCCGTACGCAGCTCTCCCTGCACCGCATCCGTTAAACTAACAAGATACGCGACTGCGAGTTGACACACTGCGCGCGGTGGACGTGTACGCTCGAGTAGGCGCTCGACGAACCAGCGCATGTGATTTGGTTTGGTGCTGGCGTGGTGTGTGAGCGCGGTGGATGTGTGGACTGGAGTGGATTGAACGAGGGGAGGTGGCTGGGTGGAAAAGTTTTGGGGGATGACGAATGTGCGGCCGCCGGAGATGAGGAGTGGCGAACAGTAGATGAGTGAGAGGATACCGAGTATTACGTCTAGTCAGAGTGTTAGATCATCATTAGCGGCGAGAGCGAGTGAATGGCGCTTACCGATAAAGTCGTCGGTGCATTCGTACTTTTTCGAACCCTTGTTTTCAATATTTTTCTCGTGGCTTTGCTCGACATGTTTCTCGCTCTGGGTGTCTTCTGGGATCTCCTCGATTGTGGGTGCATGGGACTTTTGTCCGGTCGAGGGATTGCTCTCGGGGGTGAGGCGCGGAGAGAGGGGAAGAGTGTACTCTGGTGTGGCTTTAGAATACGAGTCTCGTCTAATTGTAGGAGGGGCAGAGCGCGAGCCGTATGGTGTCCAGCGGGCGGGCTTTCGAGCGGATCGAATGCAACTTGTCGACGGACTCGATGGTAACGGATCGGTATTCGGGGCGTAGGTGGTCGGCATGTGAAGTATAGGGAAGCGCGGGGGTGGAAGTGAGGATTAAGATTGGGGTGGCTATGGAACACGCGTGCAGCCGCTTTATCCAAGGGCCTTGCGTGAGTCAAGGCGCTTAGTGATCAAGTGACTTGGGGATCTCGAGACTTTATATACCCGAGCTACTGCGGTACGGCCAAATGACACGTACGCCTCAAAGTAGTGAGTTGGGGGGCGAGTGGCGGGCGGTGGGTCCGAGCAGGCTGCCGAGAATGGCGCGCTGGGGTGGGGGAAGCGCAGTAGGTCTGAGCGAGGGTGACGGGGACTTAGGCCGGAGCATGGCTTTATACGCGGCTGACTCGCGCATATCGTGCCTTTCTGCTGTCCCGGATTTGACTCGGCCGGGGTGAACAAGTCGACCGCCCTTTTCCGAGTTTTTTCGTCAGCACCGCAAGCTGCCGGGAGTATAAACTAAGCCCCCGGAACACCGCTTCTAGGGTCCCCACGGGGCCGCCTGGACAAGTTCCGCACCACAAACGGCACATAGAATGCACCAGAAATCGCGCGTATAGTCTTTCACAAGTCGAGTCACAAGTTTTCTAGAAGTCCACAGAGCTTGCGAGATGCCAGAGGTGGAGCTAATTAAGCACCGCCACCGAAAAGCGGAGTCACATGACAGCAAGCCCCCGGATAGCGCCGGCTGCCTCGACGGGGTGACCAAGCAGTTGGCTGAGCACTGGGACGTTTGGCGGGTGTTGAACTGCCGCCTGTTGGCGGCTCGTTGTCATCGAGGTTGTCATCGAGGCTCGAGCATCGAGGTGGAGATGTGGAGGCCCGGCACCATACGTATACAATCTGCCCGGGCAAAGGGGGCTTATGCCATCCCCCCTCGGGTGCGGCCAGAACGCGAGATAGACATGTCCGGCTGAAAACAAGGGTCGTCGTTATTTCGGACACGCGCAAATGGGGTTGCGCAACAGACAGATGTGGCGTCAGAAAGGTGGTGCATGTAGCTAGGCGGTGGTTGAAACAAGTTGGTGGCGACACGGTGCGTGATGTTACTAGTTACGTGTCACGAGAGCGCTACAGGTAACACTCGCGTCCACCCGTCACCAGAGACCCGATTGTTCGACCTGCAAACAATAGACGGGCGTATTGTCCAGCGCAGAGTGTCTTGCCCATTGATCCTAGGCCGTCCAATCGCCATCACCATGCCTCACGCTGCCTGTGCACTCGACAGTGCTTGTTCTCTAGGTTCATTGTGTTCCCCCTCAATGGGCACTCTAATCCTCCAACGCGGTCCATCCGTCACTAGCACAGTCCACTCCTCACTATAAGTCGACCCGACACCAGCTTCCGGTCCTTCAGCTTCCCCCTCCTTCCCTCTGGATTAGGTGCAGGACTTGCCCACCAAGATTGCACACCAGTTGTACATACCATGGCCACAAAACCCCAATGCCAGCCGTGTCATCCATACGCCAATGACCCAACCCTCTCTGGACGAGACGCCGAGTCGTTTATAAGTAAATGCACCACTATGCCCCCCTCGTGTTTGCCTGACACATAAAACCAGACCACGCCTGCGTTGCACTTCGCTCGATATACGGTCACACGCCCGACAACCTACCAGACCCCCGTCTGTCCTCGGCCCCCCTCCCGCGACTCACCGTCCGCATCCAAGGCCTATACTTTCCCGAACCTGTCCAGATCCGACAGCCAACCGTCTCGTGGTACGTCGCAAACCTCGCATACTATGCGCGCGCATCCGCCGGCGTTTTTCACACGGCCATTGCCTACCTCGAACGCGCCCAACCCCGCTTTGCGCCCGTCCCTTCGGACCCGCGTACGGCCTTTGTCGCCGCGCTCGTCCTCGCACACCGATTCCTCGAAGACGGCTCGTACAAGACTGAAACGTGGGCCCGGCTGAGCGCGACTTCGGCCAAGATGATCTCGGCGTGCGTCGAAGCCATGTTTGATGCGCTCGAGCACCGGCTTTGGCTCGGTCCTTTGCCTATCTCGGCTCAAAATACCATGTTTTCGATGCGCGAGGGTACGATTTTTTCCGAAGAGGTGCTTGGTGGGCAGAGGCGGTGTTCGTTGCCTAGTTTGTCAGTGCTCTATGGGCCGGGCAAGGGCGACCGGGCGTTTGGAGACCCACAAAGTGTGCCAGTGAACACTGCGCCGACTACCGAGGTCCCCACCGCCGGTCCATCAACGGCAACGGCAACGGCAGCCAAGGCCGTCCAGTGCTTACCATCCCCGCCAGACTCACCAGACTCGGTATCGGGCACACCTCCCCCGCCTCGCCAACCAGCCCGACGCGCAATCTCCGTGCCCGAGCCTGCTCCTGCTCCTGCTTCTGACCCTGCCTCTGGAAACTTCAACTACACCGAATGGCAAGCGGGCGGCCAGACGCAGCGGTCCGCAATCTCATTGCCCCCTCCTCCTGCACCACACCCATCCATCCAGCACCCACACCCGCATCCACAATACCGTCTTCCGCCTCCTCCACTGTACACCACCATCCCGCGTATCGTCCAGCCAGACGAGTCCCCGGTGTTTGACGTCGCACAGTGGTGTGCGCCCACGCGCGAACGGAAACCCCGATTCGAGTCAATGGACGTGGACGTGAGCCCAACAAGCACGCCCCCGCCCACTGCAACCGACGCGTTCAACCCACTCGTCTGGGCATCCCAAGGCGCACTCATCACGCCCGCGCCAACTGTGCAAATCGGTACAAGCCGCGTATGTTACCCGCACGCGACGCTCATGCCGCCCGCTGCACTCGACCCCATATTCCAAGGCCGACGACATTCACACTAACCTCCCAACCCCCCCTCGTTCTCGTACCTTTTTCCCTAACTTCCCCCACGCCCGATACTCCGTCCCGCACCATCCCCCTCGTTAGTCTTATTGTCCTCGGGTCTCATTTTCTTCACTTCCCATATACCGCGCAATATTTATCCGTGTTTACGTTTCACGCTGTCATCTCGTCTATTCTTCTCCCTCACGCTCGCTTACTCGCTCGCTCGGACTAGACCTCGTTGTAAACTTGATTTGTACATTTAGGGCATTCAGATTTGTATGTTGTGGTGATACGAATAGGATAGGGGTTGATGATATCGCTCGTATCTGTGATCGCGCTTGATATGGACTAGTTCGACGCATTTTATTTGCGTGTGTTTGGATTGTGTGGTGTCGTGCGCTCAGCTGGGCTGATGGCGCACAATGAAGGATTGCAAAGTTTGGCTTGCGTTGCGTCTAGGGGTGGATGGATGATGATGATGATGGTGTACCTTGGACTACTCATCTTCTGTACGGATGTGGACTGTTCTGGTTTGCTGCTTGTATGCGCAGGCTAATCGGTGCCTAGGCTCTCACGCCATGCAGCTGGGTATGTCTTGAAGTGTGGTCATGTGGTGGTGTTCATCGGAGCAAGAAAAGTGCCGGAACTTCAGAGGAGATGATGATAAGAAACCGTTCGAAATTAGGGTAACTTTATTGGTTCATTTCGTGAACACGGCGAGTAGATTGTCCGCAGGACGTTCAAAATTCGTATTCACGCAAAGCCAGTGACATCTTGGGGCATATAAGTCTCTTCTAACTGCCTTATCTCTTCTGTTGACCTGACAGTAGCGCCTGTAGACGCTGCAGTCAACGCAAAGCTCTACTAAACAGCCACGAAACAAAACGTTCCAAAAATTTGTCAACTTGGTCGTGCTCACGATAAGAACGCTCAGATAGTCTTTTGACACACTCCAGGCAATCGCCATCTGAACCCCCACGCTTTGGCAATTTCTTCGATTTTGCGTTCAAACGTGTCAGATGTCCAACACCTACAGGCGAGATCTCAGCGTCAGCGCGAGAGGGAGATGACGAGTGCGGGCAAAGGTCCTGACCGAGGCAAACTATATGGAATGGGATAGGGGGAACAGGGGCTTCAGGGAAGCTGCTGGGGTCAAGCCTGTAACAAAATGTTAGTCCGAGGGTTCGTTGTATGCGTGCGTTTGCTTGCCTTTTGGTGATTTACGTATTGGATTTACGTGTATCGGCGAGAATGAAGGCCTACCTAGTTGTACTCGGTCATTTTTATGGGGTGGTGGTTCAGGGTACCGACTACTGGTCAGTTTCGAATCGACGGGTGTTTCCGTTATCCGAGCTCGCATATAGTTCTGCCTG
This sequence comes from Ceratobasidium sp. 394, assembly GCA_019616325.1. Taxonomy (NCBI): domain Eukaryota; kingdom Fungi; phylum Basidiomycota; class Agaricomycetes; order Cantharellales; family Ceratobasidiaceae; genus Ceratobasidium; species Ceratobasidium sp. 394. Next base: position 7,687 of record WSTG01000328.1, on the reverse strand, counting down.
ATATGACACTATTGAGCGTGGCAACTGCTTGCACCATCGTCGGCCTGGAGGTCGTGGGGCGATTGTATCGTCTCGGCGATAAGGGTGTTGGGGCGAACCGTCGGCTTATCTGGAGGGCGCCGACACAGTCGAGCTGGAGGCGCCCGTGAGTGTGTTCGATCGGTTCACAGATATGCTATAGCGCAGCATCAGAAGTGAACTGGGCGAGACGTGTAAGGGGCGGAACTTGCGGGCTGAGACCAGACTGGTTGACGTACCCGTTTCAGTCAACGCCGACGCCAAACGGGTTGTATTTCATGCTACGAGGTACAGGTGCATACGCCCAGTGCAATGATGTAAGTTGACCAAAGTCAGATCGAGTGTGCAAAGCAACTGGCGGCCAAGGTGACCACCTTGGTTACCACCTACACAATTTCACGAGACAGATTGAGCTGCTGGATCGCTTTGCCAAAGGTTTGGTCAGACTCGCCGTTTGAGTAAGCATTTACCGTGTCAAATGTCCGGATGCTTGGGCCGTGGTTGTAAAAACACAGTATTGGTACTAGGGCTGAAACTTAAACGTAGATAAACATGTGTGATTTTGATGCAGTTGATGCTCTCTCCGCCCTCGGGCACCCACTGCCTTCATCAGAACCGCCATAACTCATGAGACCGAGGATAATACGGGGCGCTTGGAGCTTATCGGAGGCGCTCAAGTAGACTAGAGCCGGTGTTGTCAGGAGTCGTAGGGTTGGTGCCGGGTAAGTTTCCTTCTGAGGACTCCCCTGACCCCAGACCATAACCGCGCCGTATTTTAATAAACCAACGTTATCTCATTGATTTTACATTCCCGTAGTGTACAGTTGTAGCCAGCCCCATTGCGTTACGACGATCGCTCTCCGGAGTCAGATTTCAGGCATATAGTCCGGTTGAAACTCCCTCCTCCGCTCCCCCCGACTACAAGCTGTTTGTTCTATGGCGTAAGAGCCACCACTGATAGGGTGTATGCACTTGATAACTGCACGGAATCTTCAGTGACCCAAATGAGGATAAACTAGCCTAAACGCATTCATGATCGAGTGCTGTAACAACATGCGAAGCAGGGTCAAGTTCGACACTACGTTGATGTGGGTTACGGGAAGCGAAGGCCGTGCATCTGCCAAGCAGTAGTAACGTTTATCTACGGATAAACCAATAAAACACAGAAAGCCAACACTATGCGATTAGAACCTGCACTTGAGTGAATCCAAATCCACTAGTTACGTGGACCTTCAAGCTGCTTTTCAAGAGCAATGAGTTGAGCAAGCTAGTCATTCAGCGTACTCTCAAATGACCTATACTTCTGCAGGGTAGCCAACGCCAGAAGTGCCCGTCGGATAATGACATTCGTGAGCGACCAGGACTATCCCTGAAATAACGCAAGCTTTGCCTACCCTTGGGTATACCTCTTGCCTGCGCTCGTTCAGGGTAGTGCTCCCAGACATAGTCTACGACCTGGGCAACGTTGAAGTTGCCTGCCGACACGTAAAAGCGCAGCCTATCAGCTTGGGGCTTTTCCTGCAGATCTATTTTTAGTTAGTAAGTTATATAGCTGAGTCTTAAATCTCACTTGCTAGCGTAGCAGCGTGGGCGGTGGCGATATCCCTCAGGTCCACCCACAGCCAGGTACCAACGTTGATAAGCTCTTTTTCTTAACCACTGAATATAGCGTAGAAATTTTAGCTAGACGCATTGATATTGTTCGTTGATGTCACCTCTTGTAAAGCCGGCTCATAAACCTAACAATGCCAGCCCTTAGCGATTAAACCCCCCCCCCCCGATATTGGTACTTACCATTGGCGGACAAGTAGTAACAAGGTCAAAATCGGGCCTTTCGGCATCCATAAAGTCCCATGCAGCCTTTTCGGCGAGCCTTTTAGAACCAACGCAGCCGAGAAACGGATCCGTTTGAGCTTGTTCAAAAGTTATCTAATTTGAAAAAAAGATGAATCCGCTTGGGCGAGATGCACGTGAGGTTCAGAAAGTACAAGTTGTTCACTGGATTCCAGCCTTTCTCACTGTAAACATACCCAGGCCGGTTTCCTTTGCTACAATCCATGATAGCCGTATTGGATGAGGTTACAACCACACGTTTGACAGTCGGGGCGTGAGCCTTGGTCGCCTGAGGACCTCAATCGTATCATGGATTGCCGGGATAAAGAGGTTGTTTTTGATATCCTTCCTGTTACCCAGATGAGTCGCATAAGCTCTCGTACAGAGGAACTGAGAACATACGCATTAATGATTACTGGGCCGCTAGCCTGGATCACCGCGTCGAATGAGCTGCTCTTCAGTACTTTGTCAAATGCCCCAGACACAGTAATATTCTCGACTATTTCGAACTTGAGCTGGTCACTGCTGACAGCATTAGAGAACTTGTCGCGTAGATATCTTGTCTTGCTCTCGGATCGGACGGCCGTTATAACATTGTAGCCACGCTGAAGAAGCAAGACAGTAATATGAGAAGCCGTTGCCGCCAGTAAGAAGAACGTTGGTGATAGGCATATCTAGTCCCTGAAACTAAATAGGGGTCAGAATGCAGGTTTGGTGTTGGCGGCAAGCGTGGGCGAGGGCCCTCGCCCTCAGAACTCGGAATGCCCCCCAAAAATACTCGCTATCATCCTCGAGGGGTTTTGGATGCTTCTAATGTAGTCAGGATTAAACCAAAGATGTACTAAACAGGTAGTCTGTGTCAAGCTATATTGTCGCCTTCGATGACAATCCCGTCCAATTTGAACGTCTAGGCACACCAGTCTCCACCTGTATGCCCGAGTACAAGAGTAAGCACAATGATTATTATTATCAAGCTAGTTGAGAACCGAGTTTCCCAGACCTCAGCACCAAAAGACTAAGCACAAAGAGTTCGGGTGGTAGTGGAGAGTGAGCCAAGTTCGTCGGCCAGCAATGCCCGAGGTTTGACCACGTGACCGGGTCTCTCTCCACGTTAAGCGCTGAAGTCCAAACAATTAACTTGAAGCTGAGTTGAATCATTACTCGAGGCGACAAACCAGGCGATGCCTGACTTACTTCCTGTGTGTGCTGGCATTATGTTCTAATAAAATGAACTAAATCGCCGCTTGGTAGTGTTTAATTGAGCTATTCTGTCCTAGTCCACCCTGGCAGGATGGCCATAATCCTCACGGAGATGTACCGGTACCCAGCGACTACCATAGCAAAGACATAGCAATAGGTACTTGGTGTGACTTGTGCGACAGACAAAATAGTTGCTAGTTGCAAACGACAATCACAGACCAGGTTGGACCAGGTGACAGAATGTGATTTCAGCGCAGAGCACCCACATGCACACAAGACACCAGCAGCGTAAAGAGCAAAGTCTATGTGGCTACGTGAGATTCTTCGCTTCTTCCAGCGTGGTGCTCGGTCAAGGTTCTCCTTCTATCCACATGGTAATACATGGATGCTTATGCACCTGTGCCAATCTTGTCTTGTGACTGGAGAGCATCCCCGCGTCTCTTACAAATGCGCATCCCCGATCGCCGAATCTACCACTGAGAACAACCAAATTCAAGAGATGCACCGCAAGTACAATCCACTCTTGGAAATATAAAGACAGAACAGCGAGCTCGTCATGGGCATGACATGAGATACACTCAACCCCACCAACAATTTCAGTATTTCGAAGCTCACAACTCACATACCAACGTGTATTTCGACCCTAATTCAACCAATTCTGATATTCGGCGACCGAAACTCCAACAACGAAGTGACCCATCTCTCTCTATAGCTCAAAGGGACCATACTGCGGTCAGACTACCCTATCCACTCATCACCTAGGAATGCGCATATACCCAAACCAACCTCTGAAATCACACCCCAGAGGACGAAAACGGCAATTTACCCGAGTGCCAAAGTCGTTTACACCACTCACACGCGTCTGAAATGAAAATGCCCACCCGTTGTCAGCCTGGCTGCGCGGGGAGTAAATTTCTCCATTTAGCCTCGGGGTGGGGTTGTCGTCACACGCGTACCGCCTGCAGTCTCGATCGACGGCGGCTACGTGTGGAGGGAGCGCGGTACAGCCTGACTACGCGCACGGGCTTGCAGTTTGCGGGTTTCGGGTGACGGCCCCGCGCTCGGTCATCTTTTTCGTGAGCTCGGGCTACTCGCCGCGGGTCGACCGGCTCGAGCCCGTCCACCTGTCGGCTAATCCACGTCTGCAACATCCAAGGGGCCGCTGAGAATAACACGCAGTTAACCGGCTGAAAGATCGACAGGCCGAGAAGCCGACAGGACCCTGTTGAATGCTCCTAATAGCCGAAACCGGATATCGTTCGTGTCAAATGTCCGAGATTTGTGGGGAGTCTCGATTCGACTTGCACGGCGGCCGATCTACACGCGCGGGTACGATAGAAATCGGGATCATCTTATTCGCTGTGATAGTATCGTAATAGGGGGTGACAGATGGCGGAAAAGCCTCATGGTATTGTGTGTATATATGCGTGGATAAATAACAATGCGGATGTGGGTGATAGTTGTACAATGCGAACGAAAGCAGGGATGAGCAAATCGAATACATGAAGGCCTGAAAAGAAAAGCGTTCAGCATGTAGCATAGTATATGAGCATAATCCACCCGGGAGAGAGAGAAAAAGGAAAAAGAGGGTTCACAAGTCCAGAACGTCATCGCGAACACGCTGGTGACCGACCCGCGCCGATCCAGAGCCGCCACTCTAGCACCTCACCCACGATCCTCTCACACTCTCCAATATCCCTGCTCCCGAGCCCGCTGATCAACGACCACGACCGATTGTCATACGGCTTGTCAAACACAAACTTGCACGCCAGCACAAGAGCAGCGAGAAACACGCGGCGCGCGTCCGTTAGCACACGTTCGCGTGGGGTACGTTTGGATGGGTCGAGAGACGCGGGGGAGCAAGACAAATTCTTGATTGCGACTGAGCGGAGAGCATGGGCGATAGCGGTGCGGCATCGGAGGACATACCCGGCAGCGACGCGGATGATGAGCCCAGGCACGGCCGCGCGCTTGAAGAGCTCTGTCAGGAACCAACGCATGCTGCCGGTCGTCGGCTGTGGGGCGGACGTGCTAGTCGTGGTGGAACCGATGGCGCCTAGGAGGTTCAGGTGACGGGCCAGATCCGAGCGCGATGGAAGGACACAGTCGGCTTCCATTGGCGGCGGCCGTGGTGGCAGGCATGCGGAGGTAGCAGGGGCCAGGGGTGTAGACGCAGGAGGAGTTCTTCCTGATCTTGGAGATTGCGGCGTGAGAGGTGCGATCTGTTCTTTTGGGGGTGCACGCTGGGCAGGTGCTGTCGACGGCCGAAAGGCGGGCAAAGGGTGGGCAGTCGAGCCGGGCGACAGCGCAGGGGGTATTTCGAGTGTCGAGCTGAGATTCAATGTGTTATGAGTGTGCTGAAATAAGCGTAGGTGACCACCTGGACGCACCCGCATGCTTCTCCCTGCCCCTGGCCTGGCGGCGGACAAACGGGATTGAGTGGGGCCTGATATGCAGGCTGGAAATAAACAGATGCCAAGATGGCCAGTGACAGTTCTGTTGGCTGTCAGATCAGAAACTATGTTTGGAAGGTTAGTTTGCACTCACCGAGCACATAGTTGGAACTGGTTTGCTGGAGCAACGTGGGCGGCACGCTCGGGGGTGAAGTCAGGGGGGTGGGCAATTGCGAGCTTGGCGCACGTTGCCGGGCCGCGGCGGGGTTGGCCAGTAATGAGCTAGACGGGGCGGGCCGGGGGAGAGGAGATACGTGGGACGTAGAGGCACGCTCGGGCAGCGTCGCAAGACCCGCAGACGACGCAGACAACAAAGACAGGCGGGGCCGGACAAGGCAAGGCAGCGCTTTTTTGTTGGGGACGGAGCTGCCAGCCATAAAGGAGTAGGGCTGCCATCGAGCCTGGCGAGCAGACGGGGTGTGCCGTGCGGCCATCTGGGACCCAGACGGGTTGTGTTCGCGAGCAAGAGGGAGAGCAGAGGCCATTTTGTGACCAGTACCAAATGCGGTGCTCGGCGGATGGCGACCGAGAGCAAGCGAGGAAGATACGAGCTTGGTGGCGAGGGAGTTAACAGCCAGAGAGGGCGGTTATAAGCAATTACCCAATGACAGGATCAGAAGAAGCGCGTCACGTCTTTTGTATGACGAAAAGGGGAGGAGGGGGTGCAGATGGCGAGCGCTGGCCCGGCCGTATTTCAAGGCCGCAGCCACGGGGAAAAGGGGCACCAGATCCATTCGCGATCAGGCCGGTCATCCGTCTTATGCTCCATCCAACTCGGACAATAGCCCGGGCCCAAACTCCGGGGCGTTGACCCGCCGCCCGTGCCACCTCGCGCCCGGCCCCCCCTCGGTCTAGTCTCTGCCACTATTCACGCTACAAAATTGTCAGTTCCATGTTCAACACTCGCACGTCCAGCTGGCGCGTGGGGAGCTTCCCCGGAACATGCCTCGGCGCCCGGCTCGGATATATGATTTGCGCCTACCGGCGGCCATGGATAATTCGGCCAGGGCGCAAAAGGCTAATGCAGTAAATTTTTCATCCAATTACATGAGCGCGTGAATGTCAGAACAAGTTCCGTAGCATCAAATTCACCGTCCCGTTGGCTGATTTCGACAAAAACATAAGCTTCATTAGCGCAAAATTAGAAATAGCCCCTTACGGATGTTGCTCAACACGCCCGTCAACGCAAGCGACTGTACCCGAGTTTTCATCTCAGCGGGTGTGCGCGGACCCTCGAATGCCAGTAGATACGCGACTAGCCCAGCCTGTGTTGACTGTCAGCACGCTAACCCGTTTGACCTCGTGTACGATAGACTCACGACATGGGGCCTGCGAGAGCACCAGAAGCCATCAGGGTGATCCGGGCGCCACACCAAGTATGCAACCACTCACGCTGCCATGCTCGTACCGCTGTCGACTCTTGTCGCGTTTGGCGCACTAGTCCCAGCCGAAACGATATTCTGCTCGTATTCGTCACGAAATGAAATCGGTGTCACCGGTTCCGTAAACCAAACTTACAACTCCTGGAGCAAACAGCGCGACCGGCCCGCCATAATTTGACGATGCATCTCGAACGCCGTGGATGTCGACGCTTCCAACCGCAATTGCGCCAGATACCCGCGCTGGCGACCAGTTCGACGCATCAACGGCTCCGTTGCCTGCAGAAATGACCACATGTACGCCCGCATTAACCGTCTGCGGATGTCGTTAGGATTAGAGTTACCGACGGCCCAAGCGAGTGCGGAGTGGGAAAGGCGGATTAATGGTCGGGAGATAGGGATACACTCACTGCCGTCACCGCATCATCCAGTGCGATACTTGTGCCGCCCCCGAGGCTAAGGTTGAACACAGATGGCCTCGACGTCGACTTTACGTTTGACACAGCCCAGGTGAGGCCTAATATTCTGGAGCACGTCGCGAAACACACACGGAAATTAAAGACGCACGTAGGAATATATGACAACTCACATATCCGAGGCGAATCCTCGGCCAGTGTCCGTAATAACCTTTACATCGATGACCCGCGCCTTCTTGGCGACCCCATACCGAGTGCCCGCCGCTATTCCTGCAGATCGAACTGAGGTTAATTTAGGGAAAACGCAACACGCTCGCGGGGCTCGAACCTGCAACATGAGTTCCTTTGGCGCCCACGAGTTTAGTCTTCTCCAGAACAATAAGAGAGT
>WSTG01000327.1:0-21189 GCA_019616325.1 Ceratobasidium sp. 394 | reverse complement strand
ATATGCAAGCACATTGTGGTTGAGCATCTCACAGCAGTGCTTATTTGCTCCCACCACTGCTCATTTCTGCCACAACTCGGCATCATTGGTGTTTGGTGTGGGGGTTGCCTCCACTCACCGGCTCTTCCGGCAGGATGTGCTGGTCCTGGCAGCCTGCAAGTGCTTTCATTGCACTCAGCAGGTTCAATTACCCCTACACCCACCCCAGACATGCTAGCCAGCACAAGCTACTTGGTGCTCTGGCCACCATTGCTGTTGCCTGATGGCACCTACTTGCAGTGCATGTGCTGGCACAGCATTGCAAGCAGCACAGCCACAATTTGCACAGTGGGTGTGGCTCAGGCTGTACTCTGCCCAAGGACAGGCAGAATTCATCCAGGCCCTTGGACGCCCACCCATGGATCGCACACTGTCTCCTGGCTAGACTGCCACAAAACCTATCGTAAAAACTGTTTAACTGTTTGACCCACAGCTCAATGAATACTGGACCAAACAAGGCCAAACAAAGAACCAACTGTAGCCAGAAAGCGCTGCCACAGCTGACTGAAACCTCAGCTTATGTAAGCATATGGTTCATGCTGTGTAAGGTTGTGATCAGTGTTGGCAGTTTTTTACGATAGGTTTTGTGGCACACTGTAGTACTCAGAAGTCTGCTCCCAAACCCACCCCCAAGTCTGCTCCTAAACCAACCCCCAAGCCCGCTCCTAAATCAGACCCCAAGCCGACTCCCAAGCCAGCCCACAAAACGACCCCCCAGGCTACTGCTAGCACACACAACAAGCCATTCCCGACTGCGACAAGGAAGAAGCCACCCATGAAGGGTCAGGCCTCTGCTTCGTCTATGCCCGTTCCTGTTCCCACTGCCAAAGCCTCTGCGTCATCCACCGTAGCTCCAAAGGCAGCACCTGCTCAAGGCAAAGGGAAGGCCAAGGCGCGTACCAGCACTGGCAGCTCAGAGGTGGAGTATCTCCCCTCTAATCCAGTCCTGGATTTGCCCAGCCAGCCTGCACCTTCAACTGGCAAGAAGCGGAAGGCAGTTGATGAGGGTGTGGACGAGGCCCGCAAGTTGTTGCGCAAGGCTAGGAAGGTGATGGACCCAGCTGTCCAGGAGGACACCATACGTCTTCATGCCGAAGGAACTCGTCTCAACACATCAGTTTTCCAACTGCAAGACAAAGTCAACAACCTCGAAAAGGAGCTCCGTGACCAGCAGAGCACGCACCAGCACAAGCTGTGCGAGGAACAGCGAATACATGACAATGAGCAGCGCGAGATGTGATGCCTGCACAAGGAAGCACTCCGCGAGGAGCGGCGATTGCGTGACGAAGAGCGCAAACGGCGCATTGCCACCGAGCAAGCAGCAAGGCCAGCTCAGCAACCTGCCAGTATCAACCTGGAAACACTTGCTCTCATTGCATGCCTTTTTGGGTCGAATGCAAACACTGCCTCTCTCACTGTTCCACCTGCTCCTGCCACCCCTGCCCCCTTTGCTGGTGGGAACCCGATCCTCAACGCCTCGGATGCTGTCAGTGCTTATCATGGGGGATTTGGCGCTAATGCCCCACCCACCGTTCAGCAGGCAGCCTGGGCCCCTGCACCGGTCCAGCACACATCTGGTACAGTATTTCAAGGTCCCTCGATGGCTGCTAGTGGTTCGCACATTGAAAACCCACATACACCTTGTCCCCTCGCTCGTTTGTCGGTGTTGGCCATCCCTTGCCTGCTCCGAGCTCTGTTGCTGGACAACCTAGCAATCAGGCTTTTTCTGCCTTTGCGCCTCCTAATGAGGCCTCCGAGGAGTCGAAGGGTGGGTCTAGCATGGACAACTAAATAGACTTTCATATGTCATTTGTGTATACTACTTAGAAACATTTTCCTGTCCTTTTGTGAAATTGATTTGTACTTATATTTGAGCGCATACAGAGTGGTTTAAGTCAACAAACAAGTCTTATAGTACATTTAAAAACACTACTAATCATTCTGGAGCTGATACTGAGCAAGGACGCGGTCATTTTGGCGACGTGGGGGGAAAATGGCAGCGCCTAAGCGCTCAAAGAAATCAGCTTGTCCACCCGTCCAGATTGGAAGATAGACGGTGCGGATCTGGTTGATACCTACCTGACTAGTGCGTACATTGTGCAATCGCATACATGTTTCCAATATAACTCCTCGCCAGAGAGCGTTGTTTGCATCAAGAGGAAGACGCAGTCTCCCAAACGAACCTTGGATAGCACGCATACCCCATTCCACAGCTTGGCGTGCAGAAGTGAGGATACCAGACATACGGATCACCTCGGAGCGCTCTTCTGGTGTGTCGCCAGGTACACACGCACCCCGTTTGAGGGGTGTCTTGATACGTTGACAGGGCCCTTCCCCAAGCGCGGGAAAAGCTGTATCGCCGATGACAAAGAAGTTGTCGGGCGTGTCATCAATCAGTTGGTCATAGACTGTCTGGCTGACACGTGCGTCGTGCCAGCTTCCTGGGGCATTGACAACACATGACAGGATGGTACCTAAGGCGTATTAATGACTACTAAGTCCAACCTGGCAAACAACTCACCGTTGGGAGCAAAGACAATCACATTGCTCACCACGTGAGTGTGCAGCCAGCCATTGTAATTGGCATTCTCAACGTACGGGTCCGAGCTGGCGGCAACAGGTAAATTCAGGCCGTTGATAAACCCAAATGCCCCCCGGAGATCGGGGTAGCGAGCCTCAATCATGAGTGAAAAGGCCTCCATCTCCTGTCGCATCGGCCAGTAGATTTTGCCTGCGGGGAGATTGCGAAGGACATCGAGAAGGATCGGCATTGTAAACCGGATGTAGCGCGAGACGGTTGAAGGGATTAACGCAAAGATGAGCTGTAAACCAATCTCGCCCTGGGTGCTACACAGGTAATGCAGCAGCAGGCCGAGAGCTCCAGCCGCATCCAAGGATTGAGCGCCTACCTGTGTGTTGCCATTAGGGTTGACATCAGATCTGGTGACAGGGTGAGCAGCCCAGGTGGCAGAGAAACCCGATGCTAGCAGGTAGTCAAAGGTGGCAATGTCAATTCCCATCGTGACAATAAACACACGATCCTCACAGCTGTTGTAGAGCCTCTGCCAAGGGGAATCCTTGCGGGGTTGGGGCATTAGTTCACCACGCCGAAGGTAATAATTTGCCCGGCGGCGACGCCTACCAGCACAGAGGAGGACGGGATGGATGCGGGCAATGCAAATGAGAGTCAGCAATGTGAGCATGTACTGCATGCAAAGTGGGGAATTGATCAGGAGGTCATAAACCTCATCAAACAAGAGAAACCGAGCAGCCAATTGAACGATGAAGTGCATATATTCAGTAAAACAAGTGGGCGGGGGGGTGGGGAGCCTTGCATTCTCGAAACTTAAGTATACTTGTCGGCCTGGACCAAGGGCAGCCCGTGACGACCTGTTCCAATGCCCAAAGGTCAAAGGTATATAATTTTGTTCACACGCCTCCATTTACATCTCCGAATCGCTTACGGGGGCGACTCTGTTTAGAGACCCAGCGCTTAGCGCTCCTAACCGATCAAACCGATCACGCCCGGTTCCCACGGACCGATCTGGCTGCGTCTCTAGCGGCCAGATCCTTACAGAAAGGCACCCACTTTATGGATGAATCTTTCTCATCACATGTACAAAGTTCTTCAGACACCCACTCCACATGGACATTCACATCCTGTGCGACAAGCTCGCTGCGGGCACACTCCTCTGTCGGGACCAGCAATCCTGGTCGTGCATCACCGTTCTCAGTCGTGGTGCTTGTTGGTTTCCCAGTTATAGCCTAGACCCTGGTGCGAATACAGAGACTCCCACTTGTTCTCAAGCTCAAATGATGGTGCTGGTTTGCCAGAGTTCCAGATGGCGTCCTTGCTCTGTAGGACAGCCTGATATCATATAACTCCAGAAACCCCCACTGCACAACGGGGTTAATGTGCCAATTCATGGGGGGATTCAAGCAAAGGAACGAATTCGGTGTTCAGCACAGCGATATCTGCATTTTACATGCCAGCCTTCAGGTCAGCTGAAATGTTCAAGTGGAGTTGTGGCACATCCATTAGTGCTGTACATCATAGCATATGGCATACTCCCCGTATGCTGTGCCCACTGGAGCTTGGCTGGGGATAAACTCCAATCGTGCCCCTCCGCTGGTCTCCATCGTTCGTCTCGGCTTCATCTTCTTCTTACCAGAAGACTGATTCTGGAAGAAGTGTGAACTTCCCTCCATAATCTGGACAACATGAATTTCTGCCACCTCACTTCGTTTTCAGCTTAATCCAACAGGCTAAACATCCGTCTGTCTTTGTGCAAGAGACCAATTTCAGCCATTTCATTCTTCAAGGTGCAAACATGACTGGTTGAATGAATTGCTTCCCATTACATTGTAGATGTGGACGTCGCTTCACTCTACTCAGTGGAGTAGGTGCATCACTGGGTGATCCTGAGATCTCGAGTCGCCCCATCGTTTGCTGTCATCCTAGTTGAGACCTTGTCGTTCCCGGGAATCTTGAACACTGCAGATGTTTCCCGTTTGTTCAACACTCACCCGCTCCAGTACTGGCATAGCCACCTGCATGGGTCACTGTTGTTTTCAGGCAAAGTGTGATCTAGAATGGAGTATCACCTTGCCATTGACATTGACAAGAACTATCAGGCCGTTGCTTCAGCAGATGTATATCAGACCTGACTGCATTGTAGCACATTATCTTACCTGTGTCAGTGGTACCTGGCCATTGAGCTGTACACCATCATACTCTGACAGGGAAAACCCTGCCAACTTTGCTCGGGCACGAGTGAGCGCATTATGCTTGGACTGTGCTGGATGACCAGTGTTCCTCGAGGCTTGGATGGAGGGCCATCGGTCCTCAACGTAGCCACACTGCTCAGGTTGTTCCTCCTGGTGCAAGTACAACAAAAGACGTGTATAAAACTGATTTGAGAGAGAGGAAACACTTGTAACAAAGACGTGTAGAAAAACGTGACTTACAGAGGAGAGATACTTGGGTATTTGATGAATGCCATCTAGCAGGGGGCAATTCTCGTACTTGTAGGTCTTAGATTAGAACATGTCGAGATTGTATGTATTACTGGATAAACTTCAACATCTTTGTCCCCCGTGTAGATTACTAGTTGGGACCCTGGGAAGTAACAGCGTTACACATTTCGGGATTTAAGTCGACATGACGCCCAAGTAAGCCCTCAGCCCTGTATCCTGGCCTGCTTGAATTTACCCCCTCTTCAGCTGCAAGCGAGTAGGATCGACGTGCTTGCCGGTAGGACTGTTCGGACCATGCCAAAGTGCATGGACAGTGCAGACAGGTGTCCCCTATATGGTAGCCTCTACTGCCAGGAGTGTTTGGTGAGTGACCAGGCCAACGAGTCCATCGTTGAGACAGTCTCTATATATATGCTTTGAACAAATGCAAGCCGTGGCTTCCTAAGCCTAGCTTGTCCAGGATTTGAGTCTCTGTATATAACCTATGTCTAACGCACATCTGTAACATGTTGTGACATGTCTGTAATTACGTAGCGCAGGTGATTGCTGCTGTCTACACATAGCATCTTGTCTGCAGGCAATGAATATAGCAAGCAAGCAAGGGAGGGGGGGCACAACATGGGAGTAACAGAAAGCATACATGAAAACGGAGCAGGTGCCAGAGCATATCAACCAACTGAAACAATATTGTTCAACCGTGAAATGCTGGGATATATGTGGACCAATCCACATGTCATGGGTGGGCCAGGCATTTATATGGTGTATGGAACAGGCTGGCAAGACCCCTGTGATTACATCACAGCGATCCCGCACCTTCCACTGATGTTGGCATCAGATATTGATCAGCTCGTGCGAAAGGCAAGCTGATTACATCATCCTTGCCAGCATTTGCATGCACAGTAAAAATACCTATGCCATGCACCACATGTGTATCAGTGCACATATTGCCCGCACGGTTATCCTCAGCCAACTGTTCCGTTATTATTTCATATGACGTGGCACCCGCTTTGTTTTCTTCAGTCCAGTCGAAATATGAGGAGTACCCACAGTTTTCCGGTCTGATTAAACATCAATTCCACCCCGAAGATGGCTCAAGTGCCAAATGGTCCACATCTAGGCTGTGCAAGAAGTTGTGAATTGCATGGAGCGGATATCATTGGTAAGTAGCTTGGGCTATCAATTCCGAACATCGTGGAGATAATGATGCAGTGGTAATGGCTGGTTGTCACGGAGGTTGATCAAAGTGTGTTGTGGGGTTGCATGGCTGGAGGTGTAAAGGCAATGGTCAAGTGAACATGAGCAAGAGGCATATGAGAGACAATGTTGCACTTACATGGAGATACATCTGAGTCGAAATACATGTCAATCCGTGAGTATAATATTGAATACCAGTGATTCAAGAATAAGAGCTAATCAAGAGTGAGAAGTCAAGTTGTAGAAAGGTGGCAGGCAAAATGGTTGAGATGCTGCGTCCACAGAAGATGCTTGGCAATGATATAATGTACATCTCATTGCGATCTGAATCTGGGTTGGGACAGGATGTGGCTGGGTCGGTGAGACAGAGATGTATCCCAAATAAGTGACAAGGGATTGTATGAATCAGTGGCAATAAAGGTATAGACGAGAATATAGTTGTGGACTGTAAATGACAATGTGTGAGTTGGCCCGTATGCAAGAAAACACGACGGAGGAAAATACATTATTGCATATCGTATGCTAGACATATGAAAGAAACACCAGCTGCAATTGGAAAGATCACACACACCATGAGGATACCATCCTGTTCATATTGGACCGGAAAAGCTGTAAGTTGTGCCATGTCCATCATAGCACACTCTAACATTGGGCGGATTGCTGACACAGTCAAATCTGTTACGTGCCTTGAGATTGAATGGCATGATCAAATGATTGCAGAGCCCTGTCCAGAACCAGGCTTCCTTATTGCACCACAGCTCGAATTCTACTGGAATGAGCAGCTTGTACCGCCACAAGCAAAACCCTGCCGGGAGGAAGCTACAGTTATCCCAATGAAGATCCAGAAAATTCTGCACAACTACTAGCAGGCAGTCGATGGACAACGGGACAGTACTGACAAACAGTCAAGCAACAAACAGATAGTTAAGGCATGATCACTAAGCACAAGTGTCACATGGTAAGCATCACTGACAGATATTGGCTAAACTACGTTTACCACATCACTTATTCAGACAATCTGCACAAAGCAAGCACCAATACAAGCTCCAAAGTGTGGCATCAGGATGACAGCAGAGACCAGCTGACTTACACTGGCGAACAAAGTAGGCGAGCTTGCCCTGAAACACAGGTTCCCCTGTTGCTATGCTTCTGCAAACTGTGTATTCCTGCCCAGCTTGCCTCGGTACACTATCTGCTCTTGCAAGGTCCCAACAGTCTCAGCCCCATCTTTACTGCTGGCTCACTCGCCTACCTTTGTCCACCAGTGTAGCCCGGTGTGCTTTGAACAATCATTGAATCGCTAATTCTAGTGTTTTGACGATCATCACCACAGTTGATCAGGGCTATGTCAACTCTGATGCCTCGGGTTTCCCTAAATCGGTCATCACCTGATTTATCTGATCTGTCTCAAGCTGTCAGAAACTTTGGTCAATCTATGATTCTGCCATTTTGGCCCAGCTCCTGATCTGTATATCTGATACCACTGATATCCATGCATTACGATCTTGGCTGTGGCAACGGCGGATGTCCAACAGGGAGAAATTGGTCGGTGCTTGATGCCCCCCATGTTGCATTCCGAATGGCTTACTAGCAGTAGATGAGTCAGGGGCAGGATGAGCCACTTCATCAGTGGCCTCTCTGTATGACCACTGTGTTCGCTTTGCCCACCTCAACGAGCATAGCATGGCAAGACCAGGGCTTCACCACACTGGTGCCTGTTGCCCAAGTGGAGCTAAAGCAGCAGAAGCGCACCTGAAGATGAGGCATTTGTAGAATTATAACAACTGGCAGGTGAAAATGACTTTGGGCAACCATAGTCAGCTGAAATACCTATTGCCTGCCCGTGCATTGACATCAGTGTAGCCATTATTTCAGAGTTCCATCTCCAGCATTTGTTGCAGTCAGTTCCCAACAAGGGCACCCAACTACACAACATGAATGGGGATCCTTTCAATGGCCAAAAATCAATTCCTCAAAGCTGAGCACAAGGTCCTTTCATGGCAAGTGACAATTCAAAAGACAGGTATGTTGTGTTCATATATATACATACTGGGGCACCTAGAAGCAGACATGAGCGTGAGTTATAGGCGTGGTGTGAACACATCATGTAACCAATTTTTATGTGTGGGTAGGCGGTGCACTAACAGCATCCAGCCAACATGTCTCTCCAACTAACAATATGAGTATCTCCAACAGCTGTGCAAACAAGGACAACTCCCCCTCCACCACCTCACTTCTGTTCTGGACCCAACTATACCACTGTCAATATGGAGTGAGGTGGCTTGTACCGATCATTCTGACTTAAGACCATGAAGGCCAAACCAGGCAAGAAGATAGTCGCGGTACAGAAGTTCATGAGAAATTTTGTTTGTGGGAAATTTCCTGAGGGTGCTGCACATGTGGGATACATCCCCCGGGGTATGATCTGGATTGCTTGAGGCCAGGGAGGAGTGATTTCTCCTATTTGGGAGTGCAGTGGCCACTTCCATGACATAGCACATGGACCGTGTGCCTTCCAATGAACTCTGGAAGGCACTTGAAAACGATGACCGTGAGGCAGTGGAGTGTCTAGTTTACTACCACCTATACAGGCAGGTGGTGGATCAACCCACCAGCACCTGCTCCCAAACACCCATGCCATACTCCTGAATGAGCTCAAAAAACTCAATTAAGGAATCTCAGTTTCCCCAGACGTTCTCTGGAATGTGCGGGCGTTCGTTATCACTTCCCAGTGTGTAGGATTTATTTGACAAACACGGCTCCATTCCAATTGAGCTGGGATCGAGGGTGGGTTGGATGTATTGTTCTTGCTGGGCAACTTTGCTTGAGGGTATCTCATGGTTCAAGATGTAGGCCTTGCACTGGAGCAGCAGCCAGGTGATCGCTCTGCCTGTGATGGTAAAATTTATTCTCATGAGTGTGCTTCCTGCATATCTCGGGCACTTGGCATTGTGGAAGTGCACTCAAAGGGGGAGTGTTGTGTATAGTGGGCGTGATTTGATTGTGGAGAACACGAATGTATCCCAGTGGCATGGCTTCCACTAAGCTCGAGATGATCAACCTTGGAGATTATCCCAGCCAGACCTGTAACTGGTGGCTAGATCGTTATCTGCTCACTGTTTAATCTACATACTTTTAGTAGCACATCAATGGATCCTGCGCCTCTGCTAATCAGATATACATCACAGCTGCATCGGGGCAATCGGATGAGTGGGGCTGCTCACCTTAGCAACAGTGCAGTGTCACCTATTGTTATGTTGGTGTTGCCTCTGTCCAAGCATCCGGTGCACAAATTATCTGTAAGTTTGCTGCATAAGTCTAATGGAGTGACTATTCGTTCATTTATGGAAAGAAGAATACAGGAGACATCTTGGCTCAGCAGAGAAGGTCATTGTTATAGTTTGAGTATTTTTCTGGAGTTTATGCACAAGCTCTGAGGGAGTGCCAACTTAGAGACGGAGGTGCTTATGTGAGGGATCGGGTTCCGGGTATATGCAATTGAACTTGGGAGCGGATCCGCCAATGGGTTTACCAGTTGACAGAGGGAGTACACTTCAAGTGATCTCTTTGAGGTATACGTATGCCTTGGTCTTCCTATAACCAGTTGCTAAGGATAGGAGAAGGCAGGGCCAGAAGGTCTGAAGTATATAGTTGTGAGCCTTGTTAGAGGCAAAGTGCATCCTATATGCTAAGTGCTATGGATAATGTAAATCAAATCCCAGAGTGCAAGCTAATGCCTTGGGATATATATATGTGTAGCTGAGCTTAAAGACTAATCGCACAGTTAATCTCTCAGGGGGACCGGCAGCAATGGCAGTCATGCAAGTTGAACCGCTATGCATACCAGAGCTTGTTACCACGGTTTAGGTTGGGGCTTGGAGTGACCAAGGTCTCAGGAATTGGCTAGTCTCATGGTGCCGATTGCTGACTTATCAACTAAGGTAGCCTTAAGGGCTTAATCACATGACGTGTCCAAGATGGGGATGCAAGTGAAAAGACAAGTAAAGATCCATTAACAGAGTGACCCAACAGGGCTTTATATACCCATTGGTCTGTTTGTACATACAAATGGATCCAGTCTATGGGAATTATACTCACAGTAAACAAAGAGTGTATAGTAAGTATAAACACCAAGTGCAGGCCACATCAAAACATATCTCAAAACCTTGTCTCATGCAGTCTTTCAGTTTCCTATTATGCACACATGGTGCATGCATGTCCTAATATTGCCCAATATTCTGCGCAGAGTGTCGGAGTAGGTTCCACTATGCTGGCACTCAATGTTAGTGTTGAACAGTCAATGCTTTGGCTTGAATACACTTGCATACTTATGTGTATTGTTAGTGTCCATTCTTCTAGTCAGATAACCTCTGCAGGCTAATGATAGATTTGAGCTCGTCTCTCAGTTCTAATGAATTTCCAATAGCTTCAGGATCCTTGTTGGTGACAACCAAAACCCTGGGACAGTGCGCCACAAAACCTATCATAAAAAACTGCCCACAATGATGACACCCTTACACAGCATGAACCATATGCTTACATAAGCTAGAGTTTTGAATAGCAGTAGCAGTGCTTGCTGGCTACGGTTGGTTCTTTGTTTGGTCCTGTTTGGTTCAGTATTCATTGAGCTGTGGGTCAAACACTCAAACAATTTTTATGATAGGTTTTGTGGCAGTCTGGCCAGGAGACAGTGTGTGATCAATGGGTGGGCTCCAAGGGCCTAGATAACTTCTACCTGCCCATGGGCAATGTACAGCCTGAGCCACACCCACTATGCAAGTTGTGGCTGTGCTGCTTGCAATGCTGTGCCAGCACATGGACTGCAAGTTGGTGCCATTGGGCAACAGCAATGGCAGCCAGAGCACCAAGCAGCTTGTGCTGGCAAGAATATCTGGGGTGATTGTAGGGGTATTTGAACCTGCTGAGTGCAATGGAGGCACTTGCAGGCTGTCAGGACCAGCACATCCTGCTGGCCGAGCCTTTGAGTGGAGGCAGCCCCCCCACCAAACAGCAATGATCCTGTGTTGCAGCAGAACTGAGCGTATTTGGGAGCAAACTAGCAGTGCAATGAGATGCTCAACCATGATGTGCTTGCATATGCACCACATTGGTAGCCCTGTAGCCCTAACTCCTGTTCACATGTGGGCAAAACCCACATGGTCTGAGTTTTGCTGTCCCCAACACTGATATTTGGCCAACTGCACAAGCAGATTGCATGTCACAGCTCTCATTCGTGTCAGGCACCACTGCAGGAACCACAGGCTAGTTCACCATGCAGTTACAAGCAATTGTGGCCAACTTCCACCAAGATTCTGAAAGTTTCCATGGGGATAGCTCACCCAAAAGGAACATTGATGCAGGCAACTGCCACATTTGGCAAGCCTGGTGCACAGCAGGGCTGCCAGACTTTTGCATATGGAAACACATCATGGTTGACCATCTCACCGCAGTGCTAATTCGCTCCCACATCTGCCCAGTGCTGCTACAACACAGCATCCCTGCTGTTTGGCATTGGGGTTGCCTCCACTCGAAGGCTCTTCCAGCATGATGTGCTGGTCCTGGCAGCCTGCAAGTGCGCCCATTCCACTGAGCAGGTTCAGACACCGCACCACACTGTCACGTGCTGGAATCCAGAGTATGTCGGTCTCAAGGTATCTGCACTTCAATACGCCGTGCATTGGCTCAGGAGCAGCCCTCGGATGAGGCTGAGGCAATATGTGATTAATTGTCAACGTGTTCAATCTATTTCTTGATGAAATTGCAGGTCCTTCAGTCATCCAAACGTCTCGTTGCCAAAATAGCAGACCACATCGATTTGAAAACTTCACTGTCATCCACACACACAAGCAGTGTTTGAAGAACTCTCGTGGATATCACCCAAAGCCATTTGTGTCTCTACTGTGAGCACAGGAGTATACATTGTCCAGCGAATCTGTTGATCACCCCTGTGTGAAGTGTCTATTTCGCTCCTGGTTCCAAAATACCATCTACTCTGAGGTGCTAAGGCAACAGCCTGTAATGTGGTGCATTTCACAATCAGGGTTGGGACACAGCCTTGGATTTCATCCTCCATTGCTGTCCCTAGCAGCAGTTGACTGACAAACTCCAGCAGCAGCAGGAATCCTGGAGCACCCACGATTGAAACCTGTGCAGCAATGCTTTCTCTGGAAGCATGGATGCCCTCAGGTTCATCTTCTGATCTGGATACGAATCCATGGATATGACACATTCATGATTGTGTAAACGATGCCAATTGCAATATATTGTCACCAAACAAGAGACAGCTGCAATGGTTCAGACAATGGGACAGAAACATCAAATAATTCAGGACCCCAGACTAGAAATTATGACTGGAATGTATTTAGAAAACAAGGTGAATGAATGTGGACTGCAAACGTTATTGAATGTACACCAGTGAGTGTACCCTCTGCCTGAGCTGATTTGTATGGGAGTTGGCACCCTGCTAGCCTGCCAGTGTGCCTCCTATTCTAGTCAGGCTGGTTAGCTCCACAAAAGGAGCGCACAACAGAACAATCAATCTAGTTCCTGGCTGGAGAACCTATGTGAGCTAATACTGCTCAGGTTCACTAGATTGATAGGTACCTACTTCTTCAGCTCGTCTGTCAGATGAATGTGCTCATGCAGATTGTCCCACTGCTCTTCTCAGGGTGCCAAGTACTGGGCCTCAAGCCTCCCCAGTTTGGCCCGTGCTGATCCACCGGATTGAGCAGCTCATATTCCGCCTCTATATCCTGATTCAACAAGCAATCACGCCTCAGCCGTATGTTCGCTCGTTCTGTTCCGAGCCCCCAGCGCGCGAGGGTAATTCAGGACGGATTGGGGAGGCACCACTGGACATATGGCTTGATATGTGGGCCTTTCCCTCTGCTTGGCCAATGTTGAATGCTGGGCAGTTCGCTTGGTCATACTCACATGATCTCCATGGATTAAGGAGTGGTATCTCTTGCACCCGTGTGCAAGCTGCTCAGAAGGCTTGCTGGAAGACCTACATTCACCTGAAAACATATTGAGTGTGCTTTGGCAGGTACGTTCCATTGAATTATGACAGTGTGATGTACTCAACTGACACATTGTTTGAACCAGCTGTGCACACAGTGTTTGCAGTTTGTCAGCTTGGATCATGAATAGTGTTCGGTGGAAATTGGTGCCTTGCAATCTGTAAGCAAACATCAATATGTGTGGCAAGCCTGTAGGATGCCTTCGAATGTGTTCTTGTTTTGCAGGTTCATATTTGTGACCACCAGTCGTTGACAACAATATCCACAAGTGGAATCGTCCCCGTGAGTCACCTGTACATATGGACAAAAATGAGCTGACTTCACTGTGATTTGGGGTGAAGTTCATGGCGACGAGACTTTCTCAAGAAACTCATCTTCTTATTGCAACTCACAGAACGTTAATGGTCCATGAGCTCATGGAACTCACTCAGAACAAGCTTAAGGCCTGGCTGACAATTACAAGGAGTCATTGCATTTTCAAGTCAGTATTCTCCCTTACTGGTACTCATGCAGTCATTCTCTAACTTTCAGGGTGAACTTAGCAGAAATATACTACCCCTCAGCATCCACCACCTGCTGACAGGTGTAGCGAACCTCACATTGCTGGGTTATTTTCATCTGGTTCAGTGTCACTCAAAGACTTCAATAAGCACCGCTTCTGAATTGTTGATGGGACGGACATCATGTGGCATGGTGAACACTCCCGGTGTACTAGCCCTTGAACATGCCCCGTTGATTTGTTTCCATTCTCAATCAGCTGTCCATCTCACTTGACTCGCGTGACAGGCAGTAATGTTTGAACTAGTGCCTGGTTTGGCACTCGTTGCACATTTAATGCCACGCATCAAGCCATCCCATGTACACATTTCATGTGATTGCTCGGAGACAGGTCCAGCATGGCAAGTGTGGTTCAATTACCAGCAGAATGCACTTCACATTGCTACACATTCAATTAGCTATACTTGTATGCCTTCACTCCTGTGCTCTTAGGTGGTTATCAACAAACCTTTCAAGGAGTCAATTGTTGCAGTAAGGAGCAAGAATGCTCAAGCTTTTGTCGGAAAGTGCTATTATGACTCTTGGTACAGTATCCATTGATCCTATGGTGAGTGTTAACTTATTATCCTTCAGTAAAGACAGCACCATTGCATTCATATTGGGACTGGAAGCCCGCTACTTGTTTGAACTGTACCACTTGCTTGTTCTCCAAGGTACATCACAACAAGGACAAGTATGCTTTCCCTTCAGCACCTCTGTCTTTGTTGACCAGGACACTGGAGAGCTGCTCAAGGATCTAGACCGGATTTCGGGCGGCCTGGCAGTTGGATGCTTGAGCTACCCTGGCCTACATCATGCTCAGAAGATCGTTCACTGATAGAGAGTTGTTACCTGTCTCTGTTGCAGTACCCATGAGTATCATTGCATGAAGATTTCAACAGCTCTTCACCTGTTGGTGATCTGGTATGGCGCATCCATGCAGGTTAATGAGAAGCTGTTCAAATTGGTGTGAATCTATCATAAAACGTTGGAGGCGATGGAGAAGAGTGAGCTCGCTGGATGCAAGCATATTCCAAATAGCCGAAGTATGAATGATTTCCGCAAGGTTCTGTTCCTTGCTGTATTCACACAAGAGAGGGGTCACCATCAGGCTTATCCTGGGCATGAGCTGGGTGCTGAGGCATTCCAGACATGGACATGGACACAGATGACATGACATACTTCTCAGGGCTGTAGGCACATACACAACGCTTGTTGGGTGGGGCAATGTGCACACCCATGAGTGTAGTTGTACAAGGCAGGTGAAGGTGAGAGTGAATACTGGGCGTGCACACAAAGAGTGGGGTGTCCAAATGCAAGGAGTCATGTCAGTGACATGGTGAGGCAGTGCGAACTCACCCCAACCGTAGCCAACAGTAGGCAGGCATCCAGGCAAGCAACCCCAAACTGGCCAACATCATGTGGCCGGACTGCACCCAGATTGAGGTAGGCAATAGATTTGGCTCATGTTTTGACACACTGTGTTTTGGTCATGCATTGCTGCCTTCCAGAGAGCTTTTGCCCACACTGTGGAAGCAGAAAACCAAGGGGCAGACAAACCAGCATCAAAACAGTAACACCAGGTAACCTCATTGACTGAAGTGGAGTGTGATTCACCTAGCCAACGGCCAACTAACTAGGTGTGACCCCTGTGTTCCACCAGACACATAGTTGTTTTACATGCTCCCCCACATTGATACAATTGTAATGTAATGTATATTTGGTAGCTTAGCCTGCAAATCAGATATAAAATACTGGGTTCCCAATTGTGGTTTTATCAAGTGACATGGCTGATACAATGGACAAGCTAACATGGAATTGTATTGCTACAAATAAGCTATTATCGTGTGAGCTGGACAAAATTTAGCACATACCTGGCTACACTGGTGGCCACCCCGATGGCACACATTTTGCTGCCCCAAAATGTAAGTCTACGCGTTGATTAATCTAAAACTCATAGCCTGACATTTCCCAATGATTAGCAACGGCAACACTGGGCAACGTAGATGATCAGTTAACAAGTGAGAATCAGCCTGGTGATCAGCACAGTGTGATTGATTGGCAGGGAATGGCAATACCCCTGGTCAAGGCACCAGTGATAGCAAGGAACAGACAGCTGACAACAATTGGGAAGTTGATGATGCACTTATGGAGCATTTTGACAAATGGCAAATGATCCTCGAGTGAGTTGCAGATTGTACAGAGGGTGATGACTGATATAAGGTGATATGAGTATATATGTCAGCCAGAGTGGATGTCATAGCTTAGCAAGCCTACAGCAAGAACAGTGTGCATATACTCATGACACTGTCTGGTGTTATGGCCCTGGACTCACTTACATGCTAATGGAAGTTGCATACAACGACACTACCAGCAGTAGTAAATATAAGGTACCTTGATGATTGACGCCTTACTCTCCCGGCCTGACCATCAGGACAATCTTTCCCAACACTGCCTGAAGTAAGTGACATGTTACATGTAGTGTCAAGATATTACCCTACTCTATGAGGTGCCTTTTAGATCCCTGTACTCCTGCTATTGCACTTGGTCCAACGGCATTACATATACGCTGTTGTGAACTAGAACTGTCATCTGCTTGGTCTGCAAGCTGCACACAAAAATCTTGTGAAAAGAGAAGAGTGCTTACCATGGAGCATGTATTGCGAGATAAATTGGCCCACATGAGAATGTGAGCAGAGCTCTAACTTTCACGTGCTCATCTGGGTGCCAGCAGGCATGTCAATCTTCCCTCAATATCTCCCCCTTGCTCACTCCTTGTTTTCATCACTTGCCCAGAACATATACCTATGAACCTCCACAGGGCAAAAGAACCGGTGGGAAGAGAATTCGAAGTAGGAGACCGGGTATGGCTCCTGTTAACCAACGTAAGCACGCAGCGGCCGTCCAAGAAACTGGATAATAAGAAGGGAGGGCCCTTTGACATTATTGAGAACATATCCTCCCACGCCTATCGGCTCAAGCTGCCTGACACAATGAGAATTCATAACGTCTTCCACGTCAGCCTACTGACTAAGTACAAAGAAGACAAAACCTTCCAAAGACGGCAGATCCGGCCACCGCCAATCAAAACAAAAGAAGGAGAACAGGAATGGGAGATCGACCACATTGTATCCTGGAAATGGAAAAAAGAGAAACTTTTCTATAGGATTAGATGGGAAGGATATGACCCGGTTGAGGATACGGAAGAGCGGGCCGAGAAATTCGCTGATATGAATGACTTGCTAGAGGACTTGCGCAGCAGGGAACCCAATGCACCAATGCCAGGCCAGGAGGAGTCACCTAGAAATGACTTGGTGAATGACACAAAGAAGAACAAACAGCGTAGGAGACGGGTATACGAGGGCCATGGAGCAGGCTACAAAATCCAGGCTGACAGACTATCCACCCCTACCCCAAACCAACCAACACCCACATAGAATGCCCGCCAACCGATTCCGCATCCTGGGGTTCGCCATTGACCTCAATCAGGGACTCCAAACCTTACCCCACGTCATCCACGAAACCACCCACAATGACCTGGAAGACACACGTAAGTACGCCAGGAGACTAATGCCAGGGGTAACCCTGGGTTATATCCCAAAGAAAGAACACTGTCCAGCCAACTGGGTAGTGGAACAAGCCTACCTAGGCCCAAAAAAGGGGTTACTGGAATGGTGCCACGCAAAGCCCCCAAGAACCATGAGTGCCCTTAGGCGCACCCCAATGTACATGATTGATGACCTGGTGGGGGCTAACATAGATGCCCTAGTGAAAGCAGCAAAAAGGAGGAGAGTGGAACGAGGCCCCCCAATCAAGTGAGAAACCCTGGATTGGGTGGCAGAGGAGGAGGTTCGGAATAGGGTCTATCAGGAGACCCTAAAATTCATGTCCATGGCACCCAGTTGCTATTGGGGACACCTGGAAACGGTAACCGACAAAGAAATGTATGAGTTGGTGGCTAACAAAGGGGCCACCCTACAAGATTTCCAGGCCTGGCTAGACATCAGGAAAACACCCACCGGCGAAGGAGACGTTGAGCGAAGCATGTCATCCCTCTCCCTGGGGGATCCAGCACCAACAAACGCAGCAGAAGCCAGCTCCACCCTAGTAGATTGGGAGGATTGGGAAGCAGACGAAGAAACCAAGACCAGGGCAGAGGTGGAGAAGGCCCTGAACAACCTTCTAGACCTGCCCCCACCAGAACCCGTAGTAGAAGGGACGAACTAGAGGGATCACACGTTTCTTTCCACACAAACATGTAAACTGAAATAAAGAACATGATATATCTTTCTCTTTACTTCTTTTTACATTTAGAAGATGCCAGGGTACCCTGCACCTTAGGAACATGATCATAGGGCTTAGGGCGCGAAGCCTTACGCTTCCCCCCAACAATACCCCCCTTCCTCTTCCATAACCAAGGGGCCTCCTCCCCAAGGTCCTCCAAATAATTTGGCAAGCAGGAAAGCGCCGGAACGGGAGTAGGGGCCCTCCCCTCCTCAAAAAACTCGGCCAGGGCCGCCTGATGGGCAGCCTCTTCGATCTCCACGACCAGATCTTTGGCCTCTGACAGAAATAAGGGGGCTTAGCAAGAAATACAAGGGGAATAAAGTGAAGCAGACTCACTCGAGAAAGAGAAAACAACCCAGTCACCAACCTTCCCCTCGTAATCATCAAGGGCCGTGTCGCAGACGGCCTCACAGTACTCGCAGTACTCCCCACCCGGGAGCATCCAGCAGGTACAAGAAAGGGGATCATAGTTAAGGGTAATGGTACACATTGTGGTAAAAGTAGAATGGGTTGGTGACAGAAAGAGCCAACCCAAGCCCAATATAAATACCACGTGGTGACAACCAACACGCTGATACAAACAAAACAACATCACGTGACAAGCAAACAGACCATGTGACAAGCGAACAGACCATGTGACAAGCAAACAGACCACATGACAAGTGAAGTCACATGATCATTGCTATCTCGTAAATACCAGAGGGGTCGGAGGGGGGGCACCAACCGAAGTTGAGGAAGTGGAGCCCCCGAGCAGAGCGAGGATCAGGGCAACATGACAAGCAAAGGGAGGGCACCCCCCGGAGATGTGTCATCACATGACTAGGATAACATCACATGACCAGCAAAACAAACCAGCGAAGGATACTTAAGGAATGGGAACGACGCTCTGTCACAGGACAATCTACATGCAGCCTACCCCCTCCTCCTCTACCGATGCAGCACTCCCAGACGATGACGAGTACCTGAGGCGTTGGTCCAAGCGGGGCACGACAAACGAGGGACGACGAACCCGCACTGCCAAGGTTGGCCTCACCATCGCCCATGTGCTGGGCAGCAACCCCCCACCCAGAACCAAGTTCTGGGCAGCCTACACTGATGGCTCAAGGGTCCACCTCGCCACTGCCAAACAAGCAAGGCCCCAGCCCGGCCTCACGATTCCTAGTAGCATCCCGAGCAGTGCTCCTGACGTGGAGCGCCCTATGAGAGGAGGACCCCAGCGGCCTAGTAAGCCACTTCGAACACTTCTGCAGCAACCGACCAAACCACTGGTGGACCCTGGCTGTCATCGAATGGCACAACCTGGAGGATCCGGCCTCCAACCCAGAACGCCCCCTCCATGTGCACGCACTGACCATCAGCGTGCCACGGAAGAACGGGTGGAACACCCGCAATCCACGCTTCTGGGACTTTGAAGGGTCCCACCCGAACATCACACCCAAGGAATTAAAAGAAGGGCCCAGGGGGTGTCTGGCCCATACAGCCTTCCACAATCAATGGAAGGACGTTGGAGCAAACAGAGAAGAGATCAAGGATCTCATGGCTGGGGACCTCACCGCGGAGGCCCTGGAGGAGATTCTCATTCAGGGAAAGGGCGGTAAAAGGTCCCAAATGCAGGTACGTGTGTACCTGCTCCCGTACGCACGTTGGACTAAAACAAACAACAGGCAGACCTAGAAGACCGGGAGGAGATTGTTGCTGCACTGACAAAGGAGGAGTATTACCAACAGTATAAGCGCCTCTGTCCCCCCCAAATGACAACCGCCTGGAATTCAGTCTGAGCGTATGCAGAACACACGCACAAGACCGACGCAGGGCTTCTAGCCGCCATCCCGGTCAAACTCAAACGACCAGAACCTGCCGGTCACATCGAACGGGCGGATCATTGGTTTGAGTGGGAAATCCCCCCGAAGGCGCCAGGGATGCGACACCGCATCTTGGTATTCAAGGGGGAAACAGGGACTGGGAAGATGGCGTACGCCCAGTGGAAAGGCACGCACAGCTGTATGTGCAACATGTGGAACATGTCCACCCTATCGGAGGATGCTGACATCTGGATCCTGGACGACATGGTCCACACCAACGGGAAGTACTCGCTCAAGGCCTTGTTGAGCCAGTACGAGGCAGACTTCACGGGTCAGTATGGGCATGTGAAGGCGATGAAAGTACGTCCGATGCTGATCCTAGGGAACAGCCGGGCAGCGATCAGTAAGTGCTGGTTGGACATAGAAGGGGAGGAAGGGGAGGCCTGGGTGGCCAAAAACATAGAATGGGTGTACGCGGGGTCTAGGCCCTTTTTTGTATTCCCATTAGACTCGTAAAATATAGACCCTGCTAAAGTCTCTCTGGAAGCCTCCATGCAAGACACAAAGGGGGAATGATGTCATGACCCACCCACATGACGACTAAGGTGGTAGTGTGACTCGATCTTAGTCATAACAGATAGAGACATTAAATTAGACATTTAAGGTATTTTCTGTCAAGTCAATCGGGGCACTTTACAGGTCACATGACTCCGGTGCTTATGGTGGTCAAACTACTTAGTCAGCAGGTCAAGCTGCAACGTCTCTCCCATGTAATGCACACCCGAGCTTGACCTGACTAAGCACATGTCACATGACCCTCAGACCCTGCGCGGCTCTTATAAGATTCAGAGCTGCAAATACAGTGTGCCACAAAACCTATCGTAAAAAACTGCTGACACTGATCACACCCTTATACAGCATGAACCATATGCTTATCTAAGCTGAGGTTTTTGTCACCAGTGGCAGTGCTTCCTGGCTATAGTTGATACTTTGTTTGGTCCTGTTTGGCCCAGTATTCAGTGAGCTGTGGGTGAAACAGTCCAACAGTTTTTACGATAGGTTTTGTGGCAGTCTGGCCAGGTGACCGTGTGTGATCCACAGGTGGGCTTCCAATGGCCAGGATGACTTCTGCCTGTGCTTGGGGAGAGTACAGCATGAGCCACACCCACTGTGCAAATTATGGCTGTGCTGCTTGCGATGCTGTGCCAGCACATGGACTGCAAGTTGGTGCTGTCAGGAAACAGCAATGGCAGCCAGAGCACCAAGTAGCTTGTGCCAGCCAGCATGTCTGGGGTGGTTGTGGGGGTATTTGAACCTGCTGAGTACAATGGAAG
>WSTG01000326.1:0-21194 GCA_019616325.1 Ceratobasidium sp. 394 | reverse complement strand
CACCCACCTAATTCAGGTGGTGCACCCGCCTGAACTTTGGTGCGCTACCCACCTGGGTTTAGGTGGGCGTCTACTCAATGTGGTCTAGTTAATCGTTTGGTTGCATTCCGGGTGATTGAGGGCTCTCATGCAGGCGCTCACCTTGCGGAAACCTTCTTCGAGGTTTTGGAAGAGTTTGGGATTGTCCAAAAGGTATGCTTTCTTGTATATCACACTTATTTCACCACACTCACTACTACTGCTTCTACTATATAGCTTGGGATGATTACCATGGATAACGCCTCGAATAATGACACACTCATGGCCCAGATTGAGGAGTATATGGTCAATCGAGGACTTGACTTTGACCGGCGTGGAAATAGGTTGCGGTATGTAGTCCATAACTTATATGTACCTATATGCACTCATAGACCTCTAGCTGCTACCCGCATGTAATTAACCTTGTGGTACAAGATATTCTTAATGCCCTGGGACGCTCCGTGAAGGCATACCGAGATTACACAACTCCGGCAAACCTCAGCATCGACGATCAACTCGAAGCATACTTGTCGGCCCTCGAATCAAATCCGCACGGTCATATCCGACAAACAATTACTGCGCTCCGACACACCCAACAGCGACCGGGGGCGCGGAATACCATAAAGGAGGGGAATGAAACGAAGGCATGGGTTCTGAAAGTCCTTGAACTCATTCTCGACTGTCCGACTCGGTGGTCATCAACACGGGACATGATCAATCGATTTCTATATCTTTACCCGGTCAGTATTCTATCCCTTGTATCTGGTCCTAAATGCTAATTTCGTTGCAATAGGCCATAAGCCGGTATATTGCTAGCAATACAGCACTTGCTGAACCAGCCATCTCGCACTGGGAATATGAGGTCTTACACAACATCTTGACCATATTGAACCTTGCTCACCGGACGCAGGAGCTCCTATCATCCGACAAGACTCCGACTCTTTCGCTCGCTATTCCACTCTCACTGTGGACCCGAGGCCTGCGGATCCCTTGAAAGCCGCACGTCAGGTGCGGCTTTCCGTGCACGTCCCCAACTGCGGTTTTCTTTTCTGGCTGCGGTTTTTCCGCCCGAGGTGCGGTTTTCTCGCAAGTCCCACACCTGCGGTTTTTGGCATCCGCACCGCCTATATGCGGATTTTTTGTCTGGCTGCGGTTTTTCCGCCCTAGGTGCGGTTTTCCCGCAGATGCTGGACCTGCGGTTTTTGGTATCCGCACGTTCTATGTGCGGACTTTTTTCCTGCCACAATTTTTCCACCCGGGGTACGGTTTTCTTGCGCACACCATACCTGCGGTTTTGACCAACCGCAGGTGCGATTTTCTTTTACTTTCGGTTTTCCTGCGTAGTGCGCCGTACCTGCGGATTTCGAGATCCGTACCCAGAGTGCGGATATACTTCCGAATCTTGTGGTTTCCCCACCGTGCGTTTTCTTTTTCTGTCTGGCGGTTTTTCTGTGCCATAGATAAATATGAATAAACATTAGTTTACACGAGTTCTGGGAATCAGTTCTCGGTGCGATCGATTGATCATGTGTCACACAATAAGGTGTGTCTCAGCAGTATGTTCTTCACTGCATTGACATACACTTACGACCTTTTACTTAGTTGTAACAGTAGATATTGAGCGGGGCTAGTAAATGCGAACAGATGCGGCGACCTGGCGGCGACGCAAAAAAATCTCCAAGTGCTAAGCGCCGAGCTCACGCTTAGCTAAGCAGCAGCATTTCCAGCCTGCGAGCCTACTCTCCAGCTTGCTCTCGACCACCACAGTCGGTGTTTGACCGTCCTATATGCCCTAACCCTAGACCCCACCCTCCCTCGTATCCAGGTGAGTCCACACTTGCTCAATGCTTGGGATATAGCTAACTCGTAACATTCCCACCTTCTATCCGCCTGCCCGCCACCTCTCATGCAACGTGATTAGCGACGTGTTATTTGGTAACTCTCGTTCCTGTTGCCTTATTGACTATGTTGACGCGTTTTAACATGTTGATTAGCGATGCCTGGCTCCGAAACCACGACCAAACCTAGCGCCGCGGCAGCAATCACGAGCTTATGCTAGCACCCACAGAAGTTACACACGACCAACAACGGTGTTCTTAGTTCTGCTATGTCCGACTCTTCTCTTTCGCCGCCTCACCTGCCTGCCTCTACTACAAAAGATAAGTAAATAATCACTATTGCTTGGACTCGGGACTCACCTCGCATGCTTAGAAACAGAATGCGCTGGGTATCGTTGAGTAGCCCCAGTCCGGCCAAGCGGTAGAAGACGGCGACTAAAGAAGTAAGTGGGCAACCGTGGACCATAACCTGCGGGGAGTTCACGGTGAGTACTGAACTCATAATTAGCCGGTGCGCTGGTTGTGTGGCCTATGCGACGACGCGACACTTGGCGTTCCGCTACATCCGTATCGCAGCGGTGCCTGGTGTCGTGCGTCGTTTATTCTTTGCACTCATCGTTGCTCCGTCAGAGTCGTACTCCCGGTCGGGATCCGGCCACGCTGGCGTCTCCCGACCTTGCTGGCAACCGAGCCGACCATCAGGTCGTGCCACTCCTAGCCCAAGACTGGCGCCAGCAACGGCCTCGAGGTCGGTGATATTAATCTGTCGGGCTTGAACAAGTAAGTGACAAAATGGGTTGGATGTTTTGGTACTAACCAAGAGCGTAGGACCGAGTGCGGCAAGGGGGAAAAGGCGGGCAAGTAATCCGGTCTTTAGTAAGTACGGATTCGTTGCCTGGTTTGGCCATTGGACCTACTGGTTGTCCGCGGTTCTCATGCAGATAAACCGCATACAGACTGCTGATTCAGTACTATTGATTCAGCGTGTATGTAATATATCAATTAGATCGTATTGGTTTCTATTCGAAAGCCGCATGCAAACGAGGGAAAATCCGCATACAAATGCGGGAACATCCGCATGCAAGCAGGGGAACATCCGCACGCAAGGTGCGAAAAGGTCCGCAGAACCGCCTGCGGATTTTGCCAAGAATCCGCAGGTAAATTCTGCGGACTTTTCCGCATATATAACCGCACCTGAGCTGCGGGGTTTCCGCAGTGCAGGTGCGGTTTTCTTTCCTAGGTGGGTGCGGTTTCCTGCCGTCGGAAAATCCGCACCCCCCGGGTTGACAGTGTCTATCATGCTCTGATTGACCAATGGCGCTCGTTGCAGGCGACCTTCCCTGCACTCTCCTATGCGATTGGCGCTGGAATTCAGAAAATCGAAATATATTTGGCTAAAACGTGTTGATTGCCTGCTCACATTGTTGCTATGGCGCTCAACCCAGCGATATGTTATGAATGGATTGACCAGAATTGGTCACCCGAAGATGCTACAAATGCACGGGCAGTTGTAAAGCAGCATGTGAGCTCTTTCCCGATTATCCTTTCGTTTGTTATATGCTCACCACTAGATTATGGGACTAGATGCTTCGCTGTCTTGAGGAGCAACAGAGCGAACACCGTGAAGTTGCCATACCTGCTAAATTGACCCCTGGCCCCGCCGAAATGGCCACAAGGCGATCGAACAAAGGGTATAGCACACTCCTTGCTGCTGGTATCGACATGCACCCAGCATCTAAGGCAAATTTGCCTGTTCAATCTGACTCACGTCCATTCAACTCGCCTCCCGAGCTACCCCCATCCTCCGTCCCATTCAATACTTCATCCCTAGGTATCACTTCCAATGCTCTTCACCAAGTCCAGACATCTCAACGCCCGATGCCAAATAAGGAGCTTAACCCGGCAACTGTGGAGCTTGAGCACCGGAAGTTTGAAGAAGAGCCCGTTATCCCTGCTGAGGACATGGATGGAATTAGCCCGTTTGATTATTGGCTTTTATGTACCACAATATCTTAACTCTATCTTATTTATAGCTAACAAGGGCTAAACTATAGGCCAAGTCATCGGATTTGCCACTTATTTACCGAGTTGCACTTGACATCCTCCCTGCCCAAGCATCCTCGGTATCTTCCGAGCGAATTTTCTCGTCCAGCAAATTGGCCTGCACACAGTTCCGAACTCATATCTCTACTCCTGATGTTGAGACACTCCAGATCCTGAAGCATTCACTCCGGTGTCGCCCCGACATACCAGTATTTGACATTCCCGAGACGCTTTGACATTCCCGAGACGCTTGATTTCATGTCCCACCACCGTGATTATCTGTGTGGAGATACCGCTGTATTGACATCTGATCAAACTGTAACTATTTTATGTATTATCTACGCACATAATGTATGACTGTTGCTCTTCACTCCGGCGTGCTCGCCAGGGTGACATAATGTGGCCATACCGGGCCGGAGTTAGGGTCCCCCGGAGCTTCCTCGGCTTCGGAGACGCTGAGTCAGCTAGGGAGAAGGAGGAAAATTTCTCGTTCGCGCTCCCTACCAACCCTAGAAGCGAAGCCCCTAGCTCCTCCCTGGTGCTTCGGGGGCTGGCCCCTGGATCCACCCTCACCCAAGCTGAGGAAATCCCTTGCTCTGGGGCGATTCCTGCGCTCCCTACCAACCCTACCTGGAGCCAAGCCGGCAGGGAAATTCTGCAATTGGCTAGTTACTTGTTCGCTAGGGGCGATTCACGCCCCAGGAGCTTGGCACCAAAGGAGAAGGATCTCTTCCTCGGTTCATCCGCCGCCAACTTACCAAGTTCTAAGCTTTAAGCTCTATGCAGTAGAGCAACTTTGAAACGAGATGCTTAGTTAGATTCTCAGAACGACCTGCATGAGTGATGGCGGAGATTAAGGTTTCCTGCGTTTCGTAGAGAAAATGGTTTAAACGCCAGGCGGTTTACGTCCGAGTTCCGCCTCTGCCACCCATTGCCCTATAGAACTTTGCACAGTATGACCCTGATATTCCACAAATGCGCCCTAGCTGCTTACCGGAGACAAAACTCACCTGATCAAGCTTTAAATCACCTGGAACCCGCTCAGGTGAGTGCATACACTCTGTTTTTTCAAGCGGGGACGTCGTTTAATGCTCCGTTGTGTGTCGTTTCAGAGATGTAGCTGAAAGATTGTTACGTCTGAGCACTTTGAAGACATGGATCTCTCCCCAGAAGATCTTCCAAGTTGTTCCATCGTCCATCGAGTCTATGACGGCCTGGAACAAACTGCTCGGACGCTTGCATCATCAAACCTGGCAAAATGGAATTAGATTGTTGCCTGATGAGGCCCACACTCTCTTGAGTTAGGTGGAATCGGGTTTCTGCCCCGTAAATGCTCCGGTGGGAAAGTTGAGCCGGTTACCTCCAAATACACTAGTCATCGCGGCTATGGCAACTGCCAATAAACAAGTACGCACCAGCATCCAAACACGCTTAACCTTTGAGAGATCACATTCATTGTCAATCTGGGTACTTTACGGCATAACATAATCTGTTGTCCATTTTCTGAAGAGCTGAGAGCGCGGTGTGGACGAGATCGATCAGGGTTTTTTCCTCGAAAAGCCAACTTGCCCTCGCACTCATTGTTGTCGATTGTCGTGCCGTAGACTGATTGACGCTTAACTTCCTGCAAAATCGAGTTGACCCATCAGCCCGCGGGTTGATACAACTGTATCAAGTATTCAGGAGTGAGTTCAGCAAAAGATTCTTGGCGGGGGGGGGGGGGGTTCAAGGAACAGATGTCATGCGCAAAGTATCGTCCGGAGAAAAAACAAATGTATATTACGTGTGAACGGTAAATTGGATGAGAAAATGCGCATACATCCAGTATTGTGAGTTGGTCAGCACCGCGTGGACAGCGCAGGAGCCCCACCAGGATATATGCGTCGTTTCTTTGGGTATGTCAGCAGAATGTCAACACGAGGTCATAATTCGACTGCTAAAGAGCTCGTTAGCTTACTATAGTGGTTTGTATGCACCCGGGCATCCCGTCTTGCTGTCGCGTCAAGCTCTACACTTGGCTCATGTTCCAGGTCCAGAACGATCCCTCAAATTTGCTCCAATGTAACCAAGGGTTTTACAGTGGTGAAGCTGGCCGGGTGCGATACTCTTGCGTGAACCCACATGTCATTATTCCTAACGACTCTACCGGAATGGCAAAATTTAGAATATAGAATGAGGCTTTAGGTTGGAAAGCGCTAATTTCTCAGGGTTTGGGCCAACACAAGAGGCTTACAACAGACTGGATCTCGCCTCAACTTACGTTTAGGTATGGTTTGACAAACTTGACCTGTCAGTTAATTGGTGATTAGGTCAGCTAGCTCCCTAATGCTTGAATCAATTCATCTTTAGTATTGTATTATGAACCCCAGACAGTCGGATAGTTGAAGTCCTTGTCTCACATTACGGGTGTAGCGGCTTCATCCTTTTTGCCGCACTTTCTGCACTACTGAGTATAAGAACGTTCGATGATTATCTGGGCGTACATGGGATTGAAATCAATTTGTAACATTGGGAGGCTGGGCTAAATTGCCATTCGGGTGCTCTAGTGCTCTATGCCCAGCCGGGGTCCAAGGTGACGAGTGTTCAAACGGGAGAGGATGCGAGCCACTCTGGCTGCTTTTCAGACCCTTTTTTCTTAGCGATTTTTTCCCTTGCTTGCTCTTTTTCCCTCTTCCACATCGCTGATGGTCCCTTGTGAGGCTCCGATCAAACTTCCAAAATAAAGGATAGTCGGGCCAAAAAGCGTCAACGTTTGCTTGATTCACCAAAAAATGAAGACACTGCTTACTTTGGCTACCTGGAATCGAAAGCGCTCATGACTATCCAGTGGAAACCCCCTCAACTCTTCGCAGTACGACTGTACGACCACGGTGGTTCCGCCGATCTTGACCAGCCGAAAATCCTTAGCAAAAACTGCAAGGTAAAGGACAGAGTGCTTGCACGACGAATGCAGCGTGGCAAAATACTCGCCAAATGCCGGCTTTGGCGATCTCTTTGGACGAACCCATTTGATTGCTTGATTATCATTGGAGCAGTTGCAAAAGGACTCAGGGAAAGGCGTATCCACTCCCCAAGGGCGACTAGAGGTTGGAGCATAGGAATACTTTTGAACAGTACATGTGCGGGGGTCGCCGGTTTTATCGATCAACAGCAGGCCAGTATGCTCCCGGGCGCGGTGCGATCTCGACCAAGTTGTCAGGAGTGCACTCTTGAGCGGAGCAGATTTGTAGTAGAGCTGCGTGAATAGTTCGGGGAACATACACGCATACTCCTCTGGCGTGATGGACGACCCAGTCGGCAAGACAATCGATTCCCATTTAGTGCTGCAGGGGACCAGCAGGTGAGCCTTGAAGTTTTGGCGGGAGATCTCACTGACCTTTCGAGGCATGTAGCAATATCAAGCACAACGCCGGGTGCTGTGAGGTTAACACCACAACATAAGCCGAATATCCTAGCGGACACTGCCCTTTCGACGATGTCATCATAGCCGTTCAACATTGTGCGAAGCCACACCGCCTCAGACGCCTGGGCTCCCTGGGGCAGTTCGTTGGACGCTGATCCTTGGTTCTCAGGCCCCTGGAACCACCAACCACCGCCGGGACTCGACTCTGTCAAGAAGACAAACGCGAGGTGGTACTGGTATTCGGAGCTGCCAAGAGTCATTAGCATACCTTACCACACAGGGTAAGTAACTCACGACAAAATGGCGCGCAAGTCGCCCTTCGGCAACAGGAAGGGTAGCTCGACTTCGTAGCAATCAACCTGGGATGTGTAATCAAGTCAATTATCATTATAGCGTGGGTCATACATAATCGACAACAATTACATTCATCTCAAACGCCCCAAGTTGGGACTTGATAGCCTCAAAGATGTTTTGTCCTCGAGCGGTCAAGCTGGGGAGAGTGAGGATGATGACAACGAGATCCGACTTGACTGCTAAACGTTGAGTAGCGCCAGCACCCTGGTTTATGCTATACTGGAGGAAAAACGGTCGTTAGCCTCGGTCAGCTCGTCGAAAAGTGACAGACGACTCACATCTACAGGAAACTCGGGGTGACGCGAAATACACTCCGGGCAGCGAAAGACTGCATTTTCAGTCTGGATCATTTCCCGGGGCAAGGTGATGCAAGCACCCTGAACAAAATATTCCTTCTCGCTATCACCGCTATCACTTTTTCCATCCTCGTAGTCCTCTTCGACAGCGTGGGTCAAGTCTTCCCGTATATTGAAGCAGTACGGCCGCTGGCAGAGGCTGCAAAGCACAATGTCTCCACCGTCGTCGCAGATACAGCAATGCTACAGGCGGGGTGTTCAGCAGGTCTACGCTATATACTAACCTGAGCTTACTAACCTCTCCTTCTCTTTGCAAGGTTGGCGCAAAAATCTTGACTGCGACGAGCAAAGATGAATCAGAAAGTTATTCTAGCTTTAAGCGCAGGAGCTTACTTTTGCGCGTTCTTTTCGCGCCTGTGCCGCCGTTCTGAGAGGTTGTTTCGGCCATTGGTTAAGGGACAAAAAACAGCAGGCGCGGTGGGACCTAGAGCTGTCGAACAGGAAACATAGCACACGTGACTACACCCTGACAGCCTTCAACTTCGCAAACTCCACCCCATGGCCCGCACAAAACAAACCGCTGGTAAACACGTCCGTAAATCAACCGCTGCAGTGGCGCCGCGGCAGCCCAGTGAGTAAATTCGCGCTCGGGCCACTCTTGTTACTGAAATAAAACCCGATAACTGTTAGTGGTCGTATACCAGATGCAAGAGGACGGCACCATTATGTCTTGTGAGCTTCTTTCTCTTTTTTCTTCAGCTCGCAGCTAAGTAACAAACTTCTTTGTGACAGTCAATCCCCTATCTGACTCCCAGGAGGCCTCACCCCTTGACGTACAAGCACAAACCATTCCGTGTTGCAAGGATACTGACAAAACGATTGTCCATGATTCGGTACGTCTCCTAGGCGCCGATTCACACGAATGTGGAAGGCTAACGTCCTGGCAGAAGTAACCGGTTCTCATACTCTCATAGTCCACCTTTCCATTGATGTTGTATTCATTATTTGAGCGAAATACGAACATAACACGCAGGCCTCGAACTCAGGGGGCACAATGAGTGCTCTTGCTTATAGTGTAGCTTACAGGCGTGAGGAAAATTAAGAGGACCGTTATAAAGTAGACCGATTACCCTTTACATTAGCTAACGTATCCATACTGGGGCTATATAACCCATGTTCCATGACCATATGGAGCCGTATAGGACTCGGCGGTTTGTTGAATCAGATGACTGACGACTCGGCACTTCCAAAGGGTTTAATTTAGTCGCAATTGCCTAGTGGACTTAGAGGTCACCGGGACTTGTCAATGCGCTTGTAAGTAGGTAATGTGTTATAATAGAAAGCTCTTGCGTTTAGTTGATGTCGTCATTTAGATACAAATCGAAGCAGACCACAGGGAGAGGCAGAACCACTCAGAGCTGGTTTGGCTCCTCTTGATTCCTTGCCGTCTCCCACCCCCGACACGTGTCGAAGCTCATTATGTTGCCTCGAACCAACGAATATGTCTCACATAACACCTCCAAAAGCGCCTGCAAACGCTGGCAACAAATTGTAAAGCCTCTCGTAATGGAATAAAGAGAATTATCGAATAACCACGCCCGTCGGAGTAACCGACGAAGGAAGAACGATCCGAAGCACTTGTGTTCTAGTAGAGAGTACAGGGGATGTCGGTACAGGCTCATATAGGCGTACGAGACCGCATACGGCGGCCGGTAAACTAAGATCTACGCAGGTTAGAGGAAAGGAGCTGTACAGTACTAACCGTTGCACAAATGCATGCGTCTAATTAGCACGTCCTTGTCTAATAACCCCGCCTGGCCTGCCTCGTCTCCGCCACAAGACCTGGTCTGCCACAAGTACAAATACGTTCTCCGAGCCTTGCGAAATGGGACTGACGTCTGCTTATTTCGTTTAGCATTATCCTCTATGGCAAAGATACGCATCGTAACTCGCTGCTAACTCGCGAGACCTGCGACAATTTTAACACCAATGCGAGCCGCTCTTGCTTTCCTGACAACCTGTACGCGCCTGCGGTATGATTAATCGACTCATTACAGCTAATTGGGGCCTCAGAGCAGACTCAGCCATCCACTGGATGCTTAAAAGCAACTAAATCGTGTTCAAAAAGAACCCTCCTGACCATACTTGAAAGCACTTGGGAGACACATACCTCAAAGCACTTCAAAAGCATCTGTATGCGCTTTCAAGTCCAAGCATTCATACGAGGCAAAGCGCCTGTATACACCTGAAATGCACATGATATTCACTCTGTTGGGCAAATCAGTATAAAACGATATTATCATATTGTAGTATGTACAAAAACGAGGTTGGGCACAGAGCGTCAATGCTCGAGAGTCGTTTGACATTCGATGAGGACGGCGAACCATATTTGGCGCGGGCTCAGTCCTCTCGCCGTTCCGGGTCCGCTCGGCCGAGCCTGCCATGTCAAGAGGATACCAGCACTTACCAATTTGCGTGAACCGGGTGAGTAGGATCGGGCGCGTGCGGGCGAACGAGTTCGGATGGCACGGACAAGCAATCTGAGTGTAGATGAGAGGACGAGACAAGAGGAAGGCTAGGCATGAGTGAGCAGGTAGGCAATGATGGTTCGGCACGTACGAAGCAGGTGAACGAGTGGCGAGAGCGCGATGAGGCAGGTGGACAAGCAAGTGAGGGCGCGCGTGCGAGTGGGCAGGCTAGCGCCATGACGTGTGCTAGCCAGGGCAAACGACCGTTGCGTGGCGGAAAATAGTGGGCGGGACGGCCAAGGCAGGCTAGAGGTGAGCGGGCAGGCAAGACACGGCGTGTGAATGCCGGAGTGAAGCCGGGCGAGCGAATACAATGCACGGCGAGCGAGCGGGGCGTAGGCGAACGAGCGTGGGCACAGCCCGACACCACGAGAGAGGAGAACGGTGGGCGGCTGTGTGACGTGGTCGGACGAGGGGCTGACCTAGGGCACGGTTACCGCTCGGTAGGGCAGGTTGCCGGTCGTGGGCTCAGAGTGTCCGCACGGTCCGTGGGTGAGTGGTCATGCGCAGTGGATGCTGGGTCATTGCTGCTGCATTCGGCGGGGGGCAGGTGAGTGGGCGGGGGCATAATTTCCGGTCCCCTATCTCCCTGTACACTACCGGAGCGTCGGTCTTATGTCTAGCATGAGTGTTGCATCCGGTACTTCGGCGAGTAGATGGTATATTGTCAGTTGGATCCAAGATAGGATAAATAAAACGAATGTTTAGGTACTTAGCGTGGGAAATGAAGCTGTTGTTGCCGTGGCGGAGGTCAACTCGTCGCAGATTCGGTTTTCGAAAGAGAAAGGCCACAAGACTCGAAAGCGAATCAAAGCAGAGCGGGATCCACAGTCGACGAGGCGGGATAGTTGTGCCGCTGACAAGTTTCGCGTGTTCGATTGTCGTGTTGTCGGGTTGTCAATCTCCGAACGATAGATACAGAAGCTAGTCGAAAACTTCTAGTCACACAGCGGCGGTGAGTTGGACATCCGACTCCCTTCATACAAGGGCACGTGACGTTTGTTGTTTCAGGGACTCGAATCACGTGCTCTCCGAAGGGTATATATCTGGTTCCGGTCTCCAACTTGGGTCTCCAACCAACCTCCACCACCACTCTTCGCGCCTTGACCGTGGCTGAGCGTGATGGTTATTTTGCCACACGCAGTGTCGTCCAACACGCGTCGCTCAGCCGCGGTCTAGTGCAGCGTTGGCTCGTTTTTTTCTGGCGTCGGTGCACGGGGGAGTGTTTTTTGTTTTTGTTTTTTTCTCTTTCCCTCTTGTGGGTTGCAAAGTTAACGACTTAGCAGTGCTGTCCAGCACGCTCAACCCGTTCGTCCCTTGGGCGCACACGCGACTTAGCGTTCGTAGTACTGTCCGGTACACGCGCCCAGGTGTTGTCCGCGAGTGCGACTGCCCGTGATCGGAGTTGTATCTCTGTAGATGCGGGGATGTTTTTCTTAATGTTAATTATTTGAGCTCTGGCCAACGTTGACCATGAATAAGACATAGCTTTATAGATAATCGTACAATATCGTCTCTTGCCACCACAAGCCCGATTCTCATCGAGCCAGAGCAGTACCGACATGTCATTGTGTGTAAGGGTCTTATCCTCGTGTGAACAACCTGCTTCTGCGCCACTTAGCGCCAGAAGTAACCCCGAAGGACATCGCTTCCGGTTGCCCGCGGTAGTCACTGGCACCAGCCCTTGTTCAACTCAAAAGTGAGCCTGCCGCCGTTTGTTAGCGCCAAGTATAATCGTTATTTTACCGATGAGGAGCTTGATGCCGTGCTCCCGGCCACTGGGTACGCCATTTGCCCTCCACACCGGGCTATAGTATCTCTGCCCCTCGCAAGCTCTCAGCCGCACCATCTCCCGCCTTTACGGGTTTCCAGATCCGAGAGGACTCAGACGCTGCTGTTGCTGCTGCCGCTAGATTTGCCCTCGAATTGCCCATCGAAACTCTGGTGTAGGGTCACTCGCGTTCTTCAAGGCCGAGGATGCACAATACTTTGGCAAGATTTTCTCAAGGAGCGCAAGATTATGCGTCTTCTACTCAAAATCAAAAGTGGGACGCCCTCAGTCCGCAAAACTGCCCTCCGGCAAATCACCGACAAGGGTCGCGAATTCGGCGGCGGTCCCTCCTCCTGCAAGATTCTCCCCCTCCTCATGGAGCGTACCCTCGAAGATTAGGAGCACCACCTACTTGTCAAAGTCATCGATCGCGTTCTCTATAAGCTCGACTACCTCGTTCGTCCCTACATCTACAAGATTCTGGTCATCATTGAAGCCTCCTTATCGATGAAGACTATTATGCAGGCGTTGAAGGCTGCGAGATCATCTCCAACTTGTCCAATAACTTAACCTACCCCATGCTATCTGCTAGGCATGATAAGCGTAGACGATAGGCAGTATCGTGACTAAGGAGACCTCTTGCACCCTCGGTTAGCAGCGTATTGAATTTACTAGTACGCTCATGTCTTGCACTTCCATAATTTATGAAAATATCATGTTCCGTGCATAAAGTCGTATACGTATGGTATGGAACGAGTACTTTGACTATCTATCGTGGGCCTATATTCTTGTGCATTGTACCTAGTCTCCGATCGCTCACACATGTATAGCAAGCACTCCAAAGTAATACATGGTATTCGTGCGCTCATGGCTGCTCGTAACCTCTCTCAAGTTGCTGCATCAGATTTGACAGAGAAGTGGGCACGTCCTCTTCAGCCGTGTACAAAACTGTAGCTCAACATACTGTACGGTAGTAAAATAATAGGCTTGCAACATTGGGTCATAGCTGCAGATCTATATTCCGATTCATATATTTGCAATTCGTAAATTTATGGTATGCGTAGCCAGACATAGTATATTTGCGATGTGGGCTCGAGTACATATGTAGCGATGCACACAATGGGCAAGGTTGAAGTTAGCATTTCTGGACATTCACCAGTGTTGGCTTTGCTGGTGTGCGCTTACACTCGTGGATAATGGGATGCAGGCCGAGAATCCCGCGCATACACTGGCGCTTCGATGCTTGGTGAGCGCCTAGAAGCAAAACAAAAAAAAACACAGCAAAGTCACAAAAAATCCGAAAATGCCTATAATCGAAAACGCCCCAAGATGGCTCTGCTGGACTAGGCCTTGGTAGGTCCCATATTTAGATTAGCTCAACCAAAACCATGTTTATTTAGTAGCAATTTGTATTTAGTATCTAGATACACTTGGGTTGCAATACACTCACCGCATTTGGAATGAGAACCATCTGCTTGCAATGGATCAACGAGGCCTTATGCTCAAAGCTGCTGAGTGCCGTTCCTTGCAATCAGCGCTTTGAGTGTTTGTTAATGTTAATTTGAATGGTTGTAGCATGCACTAGAGCTGTTTACATCGCGCATACATCCTCAGTTATGATAACTTCATTGTATCGTTTTCTGCTCGCC
Source organism: Ceratobasidium sp. 394 (assembly GCA_019616325.1). Lineage (NCBI taxonomy): Eukaryota > Fungi > Basidiomycota > Agaricomycetes > Cantharellales > Ceratobasidiaceae > Ceratobasidium > Ceratobasidium sp. 394. The sequence continues at coordinate 7,294 of WSTG01000326.1, read as the reverse complement.
TAAGCCCTGGGAAACAGGTAAATGTTCAAATGGCGCAATCCAACCGTCTTTGAAACTGACCTAGCAATTGTGTATGTGGTTGGGAAACTGTCAAAGTTTGATTTCCTGAATAAAAGTTCACTTCTAGATGAATCTTTATCAACAGCTTCATAATCTACTCAGACAGTGCTAAATAAGGAAGATGCTTTTTTGTTGGCTGCATGTACGCATGAATTTGACTATGGAGCTGCATATATTCGGTGGATGTGCCTCGCTAGTATGGGTGGCCACTCCTAGCTTTATACCAACCCAGGATAGTGTGTGGGTGTGAGGGCTGCACGTGCTAACCCCCATGTATACACGCTCCGATTTCACTCCGCACACCCCAACTGTTTTACTCCCTTGTTCGTTTCATATTCGTTCTCTCTCCTGCTATTTGAACCCCTACTCATGTACTTACAGACTAACTCTCCCTCGAATACGAGTTGCGAATTGCCTGGCACGCGTCATCCGCTTACTGTCGTAAGCATCGGCATCGCCAGGCCACTCTCGTTCGATGCCCCTCGGACCTCACATTTCTTGACTTGCCAAGAAGACTCGTATTCGAGGGAGACTTATTCTGTAAGTACACGACTAGGGGTATTTAAATAGTAAGAGAGAGAATGAGTATGAAATGAATAAGGAGTAAAACAGTTAGGGTGCACGAGCTGAGATAGGGAGCGTGTATGCATGGAGGTTAGCACGTGTAACCCTCACGGTGGGGGCGAAAAGGAGTATATAGCAGATAAAACTACTGTCAAAGTGGCAAGACACACAAGAGAATGGTACAGACCCGAAAAAGGAGAGAGGGTTACGTGGAAAGAAAAAGGATTGGCAGCATTGTGCTACAGCTAAGTCTGGACTGCGATGCCTGAGCAAGCTACGGTGCACGATCTCCAAACTGTCATACCGCCAGCATATTCACTCTATCCTAACACCCCCAGTCTGCCTTTTAGGCTGCTTCGCCATTGCAGCAGTAATGGCCGCCTGCCTTGCAGCACAAGCTTGAGCAAGGGCACTGCACATAGAAGTCAACGTAGGGTGAGAAATTTCACGAGGAAGCCCCAAGCCTTTCCAAGTTGCGTTTCGGCAAAAGGAAATCAGGGTTATACGGTGACTTCCCCTCCATTCTCCCACTTCGTGTGTTAGATCGTACCCATCAAAGGCGGCTACGCAGCTGGGCTGCCATTCAATGTCCATCTTGAGGTCTTGAAATTTGAGGGGGCCGCCACTGAATGAACCTAGCACACCAATAACATCGAGTCCGCCCCGACATCCCTTACTGTCTCGGTGCTTTGCTGTCTGCCTGTTGAATGCAAACGCGGTGCAATGGAAGAGGCTGGTCCAGCCGTTTCGCGTTGTCTCTCCAACTGGTCCAGGTTCTTTGGCAAGTCGATTGAGCAGAGACTCCAGCGAGCCCGCAAACAGGTCATGAATGATTGAGACCAGTAGTTTTACTACGAAATCGTAGATCCTCTTGGCCTCCAGCGTATCTGCCACCTCGTGCGCTTTCTGTTTCTCCAAGGCTTTGCGAAAGGGCACGGAAATGGTGATGTCTGTAACCTAAAACCAAAAGAGTCAGAAAGAGAGAAGGTTGTGGTCGCCTGCAACGTACATTCTCCTGGCCAGTTCCGTACCACCCGCAGGACCAGTAGTAGGCGCCAGGAGGACGCCTCTCAAGCGTTAGATTTGGCCAGCGGGTTTTTACTTCAAGGGCAGCTGCTTCAGGTGACACAGCTGCGCTCGACCGCCTATCGCCAGTACCAGTGTCTGGCTCCGGTGGGCAGGACTGGACAACTTGTTCGAGAGCGTCCTGGATCATTTGCTAACCAACGCATGTTATCGTCAGACATGCGTTAGGGATTGGTTGAAGACTGCCGACGCACCTGAAGTCCCTTTCCAATGAGCCCAGGCAAGTAAGTGCACACAATTTCCCCATTCAAGTCTACCATGAGTCGTGGTCCGTCTGCCATTCGAATTGAAGTAGGAGTTTCGCCTAGACAACCGAATGGAGCCCCGTTGGAGATTTTCACCCCTGCTGAGCTATCACGAGCGCGACGAAGATCCTCCATTCGAAAAGGTAGTACCACTTAATAATCAGTGAGTTCAACCTGAGAGAAACGAGTAGAGGGGTAGAGAAAACCTTGATTCTTGACTGCTCTCTCCAGCATGTCCAGTAGCAGACGCTCCATATCATTCTTGACTTTGCCCTCCGTGGCTCGTTTCGGCGCCTTAAGTGTCTGCACGGTTGGCGATTCGGGCTTTGCGACATGCCGGACTGATGCGCGATTGGGGTCTTCCACTACGTTGAGCCCTTGGAAGACTTCTGACCGAAGAGGCGGTTTTGGCGTAGGTGTGCGCTTGGACTTGGAAGCTGATCGCTTCGCTCGAGTTCGCCGGATAGGTGGCATGGATGGGAAGAGAATGACAGCAAACAAAAGAGCGGGTAATTTTATGGGCATTCTGGGACCAACTGTCAACTTAGGGCCCCAAGCCCTAAGCACGCTTGCGAATCGGTGACTTTCAACTTCTAGCATGCTCGCATCAGCAAAAACGCCCAACTACCCTGACTAATTTGGCTGAGACAAGTCGTACCCTTCCTAATTTGTACTGATCCAGGTTCCTTTAGGGCCAGAGCTCGAAGCACCTCACTTTTAGCAAAGCGGCGCCAAATTTGGGTGGAATTAGTATGACGGTTTCTTTTTCGGGCCGTTTAGTTGCTTTTAGGAGGCCGGCAGGTTGCTTAGTTCATGGCTAAGCACGGTTAGTTGCAATTAGTTGATTAGTTGATTGCAGACATGTGTACGATACTTGGGTGGAAGAAATGGAGTTATGAGAACGGTTTAGATACGGGAGGAACTCAGGAGAAGCATGATGAATAACAGGTGTATAATAGCCTGTGGCGGGCATGGAAAACGTCGGTGCGCATACGAGGGGATGTGTTAGTGCTGGCCGACACCTATGAGACAAGGGACAGAGGCTCACCATGAGCGGGCGCTGAGTGAGCAAGCCGGCGCGTTTTTCAAGACGGTTGCCAGCGTCCTGTGAGCCCATTGGCCTTCTCCACCGCTTCTCTCTGTTCAACGCCACTCGTGCACCTCCTATGTGTCCTTTACACCCTCTCCGTCACACCCTGCTGCTCGCCAGTGCGTTCATACACCGTCCCTGCTGCCCCCTGTTCTCCACCGCCTGCGCGCCCTCCCCACCACTTCCTGTCACTCTCTATAGCCTGCGCACCCCCACTGCCACCCATAAGCCCTATCCATCGCCCATACGGCCTCTCTGCCGTCGCTCATCGCTCGTCGTCGCTTATACGCCCTCCCGGTCTCTTCGCTGCTCGCCACCGTTCGTGCACCTCGCCACTTCCTATCACTCGCCGTCATGATTGTAGTGGTGGTGGCTTGGAGGTTGGTGACGGGAGTGCGATGGATGGTGTGAGCGTTGGCACTATACCAGACCGAAAAGTTTGCGGAAGGGTCGTACGACTACAACGACCACGAACCTCTCCCTAAACCTAAATTCGAAAAGTCGCTCGGGTGCCACGTGATGCGCCAACTTAGTAATCTCTTCACCCCAACACGACCGCCACCGCCTCTTAACTTCCACCAACAACTCTTGACTTCGACGCCATGTACATGTCCATGACCGCCGCTGCCGACAACAACAGCAACATCGACGATGTGTCGATTGTGCCTGCTCAACCGTGACATGGGCAGCCATGTGCCCAACATCGGCTCTCAACCGGGTCGCAACCTACGCAACCTGGGGCCCTGTTTGCCAACACCATGGATCACACTACTTGCCAGCATAATGTTTTTATCCCTGGTAGGCACGCAAACTACCACGCTCACTACGAGTATTCACTGACGCTCGGATCCCGCCTCATCTCCTCTTCGCTCTTCAGCTGATCAACAACACTTTTCGGCTTGGTTCAACACGGGCACATGCCACTAACGCGTCAAATATACTCGTGCGGCCATCACCTGGCTCGATTCACTGGGCCTAGTGTCCGTACGTGTGCGACCTCGCCCGTCTTTCTTCCACTTGGGCCGTGTACGACTACTTGTCTCCGCGGCGTACCCATCGACCGCGCGGACATGCCTAGCCTCACCCACGAGCACTAACCTGCCCTACACACAACTTCGACATCTGCTGTGTCCTTATTGTCTCGCGGCAGGTAAGTCACAGCCCAACGCCGTTACTCCTGCCGCTTACCGCTCCACACTGGCGCGTATACTTGCCCGCACTCATCTGCGCTTGCGTGCACGAATGTCCAACCGAACTGAGATGGGTCTAGGAGTGGGAGCGACATCGTGAGCGGGGAATAGCACCAGAATCGCATCCCTGCCTGGACTTTTTCGCTTTCTTTCTTCCTAGTTTAATCTGTTGATTCTCATGCGATACTTTTCTCCCTAATGTGTTATAAACACTACAAAAAACCTAAATTAGTAGCTCTCTGTGCCCCATTACTCGACGCTAATAACTTCGTTAAATGTGCTTTTCGAAAGTAATCGACTAGCCCACCCTAAGGTAGGAACTACTCAGATGTTACCACACGAGCTAAGCCCTGATCAAAACGAGTGACAAACGTCACAATTTCATATATAAGTACAGAATGGAACGAGAATAGAAGCATAGAAACAAAAGCATGTTGCAGAGCGTTAAAAACGAGCATGCGTGGAGAGGTGGGATCAAAATTCGAAGATCCCGGGACTATACAGGCCAGCCAAGCTGGCCGATGTCGTGTGAAATGCCAACAGCCACGTCGTGACTAATGTGACCCACGCTCTCCCTCTCCGCTCCGCACTTCGTCAACTCCTCGACAATCAACAAACCATTTTATTGCAACTACCATACGTAAGTTCACGGCCTCTTCATCACATCCGATGTCTCATCAAAGATTTCCCAAGGGCACTGATGGTGTCCACGATACCTCTTGGCTGCATAAATCGACATCCGACTCGTCACACGTTCGTATAGCCATGACAAAGCCTCCTTGAACGATTGTAGAACCTTGGTTATCCAAATCGTGAGCCATTCTGCTACTGCGATTTTCCATTCCAACCGTGCTCACTTTCGGATATCATCTAATGTCACACTCGAGACTGCTGGAAGCCCGCAATAAATTTGCTTCACTGTCATCCAGCATTGCTCGATCGGGTTGAGCTCGGGATGGAACTCTGGGAGCAGCGAGAATCCAAATCGACATGAACGTACCAGGCGCTTAAGGACGGAAATTGGGCTGGAAAGTCGGGTTGGTTATATAGGATGCAGCGGAGGCAACAATCTGTACGTTTCTCGTCACATTTGCTGCTGGCTGCCCTGATCTTGCATACGTCCTTCCAGCCTCGCTCCCTCAGGATTTCGACCATACCCTTGAACCATCGGCACACGCGTGCCCTTCTAGCCAATACAACGACTATGGCTCGCTATTTTTGAAGTAAGGACCCGGCATTGGAGCATTGATCGTGTTTCCCTCAACATCGGTGGTACTGACAAGGAATTTGGGCATATGTCGGGCTGAGGTGTCAGGCCTCTGCGCCTCATTTTATGTGGGTCGGTGAGTTATCGAATATCAAAATATGGTCTTCGTCCGGATAGTGGCTCGCTAGGATGTCGGCGGCATGTGCTATTTGTTGGCACATGTGGGATGAGCTGAAACATCCCTCGCGGCTCTTTCCAGGCTGGAACGGTACACACGCATGGTCCCTCCTGCGAGTGAAGTTTTGGTTATCTCAAATACAATGCTAGTCGATGTCACTCACCCGTCAGGTGAATGCATCCAGCCATAATCAGCTGATATAAGGTCGGACACCATAACCGGTAGGCCACCATCCTTTGTTTGTTAGCTGCGGCGACGCCGATATCAACGCCCATTCAAGTTCACGTTAGTCCTTTGCATAGAATGTGCACTCGCCTTGAAACTATGCAATAATCCGGCGGATGATGCTGCCCATGCGAGCCAGTGTTATCTCAAACCTTGCATACGACTGTATCCTTGGCTCCATATCGTTCCAAGTACGCAGGTATGCATATTGCCGATATTCGACGACATCTTCACGTTTGTGACCATCAAGGTACATTGCTTTCTGCGCCAGGCCCCACCTGAAACTTAGCTCGTGCGTCCGGCGTGTTGCTGTGGCCTTTGAATCTAGCTTCGTGAATCCCCAGGTTTCCTCACCTTCGGGAGTGTTGTGAACCAGACAACATCTGCAGTACTGATTTATTTTCCTGCCTTGCGTAGATGAAGCTGAAGCTGCTGCCGGAAGATATTGTTTTTAATTATTGGGTTGTGATTGAGACCATAGGAAGTGCGAGGAGCAAAGGATGGGCCCATTAGATATGTGCGCCCCCAAGCACGAAGATCTCCCATTGACTCTATTCTCAGTCAAGCGTCCTCCCGACGCCTCAAGTTCATCCCTCGTCAAAACAAGGAGACCTAGATCCTCAAGTCCGACGAGACTGCCACACGTTGCCACGCTCCGGGTGGCATGACGTATCCACCTGCAACTGCCGCCCCCGCCGTTGCCGCTCCCGCTCCCGCCGAGGCTGCTCCCGCCGGAACCGTTCCCACTAACCCAGCTCTTGCTGTCGCTCCTGCTAAAACTGATCTTACCGAAACCGCACCTGCCGACGTCGCTCCTGCCAACCCTGCTCTTGCACGCACTACGGTGAGCACGCCCAGCACGAGAACACCGGCGTCCGCCCACGAGAAGCGGGCAACGCAAGCTTTCTCAGCCCGTGCCTCTGAGGTCGAGGTCGAGGCGAATGCGCCGTCGAGAATGCGCAAAAGGACCGGTGACGATGGCACAGGCGAGACGAGAGGGACCACGGGCAAGACGAGAGGAAGTACGAACCGGGGAGGAGCTAAGCGTCATGGATAGTATCTTGTTCTGTATCAAGCGTGAATATAATGCCACGAATGAATGATATTTGTTACCCCCACTCTACAAAAATGATGAATAACATTAAATGCACGACAGCTAGCCGGCCTACAGACAGAGAGAATATAGGTACTCATGCAAATCACTAAACATGTAGGCCGTGTATTAGTACTCAATGTGCATACAAGCCCTGTATCTCCCCTATTATTGCTATGGGCATCCTCACGTTGTATCTGCGACCTCGCCGTAGCTCAAAGGATAATACCTTGAGCATGTCATGCCAACACGCAAATGATAGTACCGACCAGTAATCATTAAATGCCCAATACACTACCCACTGCACGCTAGGATGATGTTGGCGCAACCATACTCTGCAAATCAAACTCTCGCTG